>JAANYP010007706.1:0-177929 GCA_020465985.1 Centrapalus pauciflorus | reverse complement strand
AAACAAGGTGGGACAGCTTAGGAAACTTTTGTATGTTTTCTAGTTTTGTTTCACTAATGGAGCCAAAGAAAGTGGATGAAGCATTAAAAGATGCCAATTGGATCACTGCCATGCAAGAAGAACTCAATCAGTTTGAGAGAAACAAGGTATGGAAGCTGGTCCCTGCTCCTAAAGGTAAAACTATAATTGGCACTAAATGGGTTTTCAGGAATAAGATGGATGAGCAAGGTCATGTCATTAGAAATAAGGCAAGACTGGTTGCTCAGGGTTATAGACAGGAGGAAGGAATTGACTATGATGAGACATTTGCTCCTGTGGCCAGGCTAGAAGCAATTCGTTTGTATCTAGCCTACGCTGCTCATAAGAGCATAAAGGTATTTCATTTGTTAATGGGAAAGCTGCAAGAAGAAGTTTATGTCAAGCAGCCTCCAGGTTTTGAAAATGAACAACATCCAGGTTTTGTCTATAAGTTGGACAAAGCTCTCTATGGTCTCAAACAAGCCCCTAGAGCCTGGTATGACACTCTCACTGAGTTTCTTATGAGCAATGGGTATTCTAGAGGTAAAGTGGATACTACACTGTTCATAAAGAAAGTGAAATCTGACATTATGCTTGTTCAAATTTATGTGGATGATATAATATTTGGTTCTACTAATGAGCAGCTGTGCAAGAATTTTTCATTACTCATGAAATCCAAGTATGAAATGAGTATGATGGGAGAACTTACTTTCTTTTTAGGATTACAGGTTAAACAAACTTCAACTGGAATTTTTATAAATCAAAGAAAGTACACTTTAGATCTATTGAAAAAGTTCAAATTTGATCAAAGTTCTCCTATTAAAACCCCAATGGCAACTAATGTAAAATTGGATGCTGATGCCAGTGGCAAAGCTGTTTCAGTAACAGCTTACAGAGGCATGATTGGGAGCTTGCTATATTTAACTGCTAGTAGACCTGATATTATGTTTGCCACCTGTTTGTGTGCTAGGTTCCAAGCTGATCCAAAGGAATCTCATCTAGCTGCTGTTAAAAGAATCATCAGATACCTGAAGGGTACACCAGGTTTGGGTCTTTGGTATCCCAAAGACTCAAGCCTTGAACTAACAGGTTATTCAGATTCTGATTTTGCAGGCTGCAGGCTAGATAGAAAAAGCACAACAGGTGGATGTCAACTCCTTGGTGGAAAGTTGATCAGTTGGAGTAGCAAGAAGCAGAACTCAGTGTCCACTTCTACTGCTGAAGCTGAGTACATTGCTGCTGGAAGCTGCTGTGGGCAGATTCTGTGGATGCAGCATCAGCTTGAAGATTATGGCCTTGTGTATAGGAAAACTCCTATTCTGTGTGATAATACAAGTGCCATAGCCATCTCCAACAATCCAGTATTTCATTCAAGAACAAAGCATATTGAAGTCAGACATCACTTCATCAGGGATCATATTCAGAAAGGTAATGTGGAGGTAAGTTTTATTTCCACAAATGAACAGCTTGCAGACATTTTCACCAAACCTCTGGATGAAACAAGGTTAAATTACCTTGTCAGCAAGCTGGGCATGTTAAACAAGAGTGACTAAGTGTCTCTCAAAGGTCTAAAATCTGTGTGCTTCACACTGCTCAAGTTTCTCAGAACAGCTTAGACAGAACAGTTTATACATGTTCTGTACTTAGTCATTTGTCTGAAAAACTTGAACAGCTTGAGCATACAACAGGCTGATGGTTCAATCCTCAACCTGTTCATTCTTTCACACTGTCTTACAAGTTTTTCTCTTGTAACCTGTTCATCTATTGAACACAACCTACTCTTCCAAAAGAGAGCAGGCTGGAGGAACAGCTTGAAGTTTGAACAGCTTGTGATGACTTTGGTCATCACAGGGTTGACCAACAGCTTAGACCAAAATTTTAAATTACCTTTCTTCAAGTTTAAGTTACCTAATTAATGTTTATTTAACTTAAATACTGCGGATAATGTGGATTACGCGTGTAAGTGATTAAAAAGAAATCAAGTGGTCTGACAAACGGTCTGACATGGACAACCGTTCCGTTTTCCGTTAACGACTTTTTTAAATCAAACCGCCCAAAATCTTCTCTCTCATACACACTCACATTCAAATCCTATAAATACCAAACTACTGTTTCATTTTCTTCATCATTTCCAGAAATCCTCAAGAACCCTAAAACCCGACTAAGTGTCCTTTGCTTCTTCAACCTCAAAAATTCCCAAATGGCTCACAGACCTAATCCCTTTCTCCCAGTGTTCATTGGTGATGATGTTGTCAAACACTCATCAGCCACCACAATGCTGACCATCAAACCCACAAACTACGTAGCAAACCTCACTATTCCCAAAAACTATGTGGGGAAAGGCTATGATCAAATGGTGGAGTTTCTGCAAGTTCATCCGTTGAACTATGCCATGACTGCAACTCCTGGTGTCATGTACCAGGAGATGGTGTATGAATTCTGGTACACCTGTTCTTACAATCCCAACACTCAGGTCATCAAAGGAACTATTCTTAATGGGACTCAAACCATTGAAATAACTGTTGATCTTCTGAGGGAGGCTCTTCATTTGCCTGTTGCTGAGTCATATGATCTGCCCCAGCCTGAGAATGAGCAAATGGGAAATCTGCTACGCTTCTGTGGTGTAGCAGAACCCAAAATTGGAGCAACATTGTACAGGAAGGAGCTGTCTCCTACCTACAGCTTCCTATTTGCTTCGGTGATGATGAGTTTTAGCAGCAAAGTTGGTTCATTCGACCAACTCAGTAGAGATGAAGTTCCAATAGTCCTACAGCTCGTGGATGGGACTACTCTTGACATGGCTAAGTGGATCTTTTTGAACCTGAGAAACCTGGTGCAGCAAGAGCCAAGACCAGCTGCTGTCCGTTATCCCAGGTTTCTGAGCCTCATTTTCAGCCATGTTTGTGGTGAGCAACTATACCATTCTCAGCCCTTACTTAAGTCTGATGCATTCCCTGTCATAGGGAATAGAATTTTTCATACTCCTGTATTGCAAAATGAGCTTCCTCTATCCACACCAATGAGGAGGTTGTTAGGTTTGGTGGAAGGACCCTCTGATGTGAGGGTGGATCCAGAAGCTGCTGCTCCCGCCAGAAAATCCAAAGCCAGGTCCAAGCATGTCAAAAGGACTCTGGCAACTGAAGCTGGGCCTGTTCAAAAGAAGGCCAAAACAGCTCAGACTAAGTCTGCTCCTTTAGCCTCTCTGGCTGAGGAAGAGCAGACTCCTCACCCTGGTTCATTTGTTGAGCCTAAAGCCTCAGTGGCTGGTGCCTTTGTGGCACAAGAGACCATGGAACAGGCCAGCCCCACTGTTCCTGACCCAGTCTCTCACCCTGTCCAAACAGATCCTCTCTCCTCTCCACAATCACCCACATCATCCCTCCACTACCAACGCAAATCCCTCTCCAAAAAGAAACCAGCCCAAAGAACCACCTCCTCTGTTCCCTCTCAACAGGGTTCAGTTGAAAAAGAAGCAACCCCTGCTGCCTCTCCTATTTTGGGAGAAGGTTCAGCTAATTTGGAGCCTGCTTCACTCCAATCTGAGTCTACCCAGAGTCAGCCTAGACCCTCTGGTTCCTCTCAACAGGAACCAGTTGTACAAACGGAGATACCCACATCAACTATCCCAGCCTCCCAACAGGCTGAAGATATTGAAAGACAGGAGTCCTCTCCACTCCATACTGTGTCCACACTGTCCCCTACTCATATCTCCTCACACCCTAAGTCTGCATGAGGTGCCCATGCTGCTGGTATAGACCAATCAGCAGCTCAGCCTCAATCTTCTGCTCCCCATGATACAGCTGTTCTACACCAAACAGCTGCTGAGGGACCAACATCCACAGCTGATGAACCTCAGGGATCACACCATCCCTCTGGTAAGGCTGCTCCCTCCATGCAAATTCCATCAGCAGGTTTCACCACTGTTGATGTTGAAATGCATTTTCCATCTCCCAATGATGAGGTGCCTTTAGACCAAGGCACTGCAGAGGGAACCACCACTGGTCTTCATGAGGATGTTGCAAAACAAGCAGCATCTGAAAGGCCTCAAACATCATCCCCTTCTCCTGGTGATGCAGCTACAGCCGCTGCTGAAGGACCCTTTGATCCCTCCAAACTGGGCCATCTTACTTTTGCCCAGGCTATGGAGCTTCTGTCCAAAGTCTCTCTTCCCTCTCCATCACATCCTCAAACACCAGCCTCATCATCATCTTCTCCATCTACTCACTCAAAACAGTCTACCCATACCCCTCCATCTCCTAAAGACCTGCCTTTGAAGGATCAGCTTTCATTGCTGACCAACAAAGTTAGCTCTTTAGAATCCTCTATGTCTTCTCTTCCCTCTATCATATCAGACTCTGTGTCTGCACAGCTTCAGGGGTTCTTTGATTCGTTCAAGACCTCTTTCCCTACCACCTCACAACCTGATCACTCTCCACAGCTGTTAGCACTCACTGCTCAGCTGCAACAAGTGTCCACATCCCTCTCTTCCATTCTTTCCATTCAACAGGACTCTGTGTCCTCCATGACAGCCATTTCTCAACAACTGTCATCTCTTATTACTTCTTGCAATTCTACTCTTCCTGCCACTTTGGCTAGCTTACAAAATCTCATTGGATCCCTCTCAAATTCTGTGTCATCAGACCTTGCAGATGTGAGAGATTCTCTAGAACTTAATCTTGCACAGCTGCAATCTCTGCTGTTCACAGCATCTGATAGGGAAAATATTATAAAGTTAGCCTCCCTTGCTAATTCCCACTCCTCTTCTCTTCAGACCTGTCTTTCCCAGCTAACAGAGGTGAAGGATAACTTGGCTTTCTTAGTGACTAGCCTTGTTGGCCCTAAACCTTCTGCTAAACCTGCTGGCAAGCCTGCTGACTTTGTGTCTTCAGGCAGACCAGGTGTTGAAGTCGCTGCTTCATCTCCTTCAAAGGGGGAGAAGTCATCTGCCTCAAAGACTAAGTCTAAGGGGGAGAAAACTTCTTCTCCTAAGGAGATACCAGTGTCTGCAACTCAAACTGGTCAGCCAGCAATTTTTGAAACAGGTACAGCTGAAGGTGCCTCTCACGCTGCTCTGCCTACTCAGGCTGTCTCTCCAAACCCTGCTCAGTCTAAGGGGGAGGAATTCATCTCTGAGGACAGGCCCAGTAGTAAAAGAAGGCATCTAATCTTAACAGAAGAAGAAGAAGAAGAAGAGGAAATTCCTGAGGATGCTATCACTACAGCAGCAGCCAAAGGAAAAGAAAAAGCAGATGTTGATCCCATACAGCAGAAACAGGCAGAAATTAAATTTCACAAGGCCAGAGCTAAAGAGATGGGTCTTCCTATGCACAAGTACTTTGAGCTTAGAGAAGAACAGCTTCAAGCTCTGGAGGAAATAAGAAAAGAAGAAGAATCTGCTAAAGCTGCCAAATCTTTTGCACTCCAAGAAGCAAAGTCAATTAAAATGTCAACCCTGGAGGTGCAAAAGAAAATAATGGAAGCTGCTAGGAAATCTGCTGGGGAGAAAGAGAAGGAAGTAGAGAAAGGTACTCAGGTCTCTGTGACCAAATCAACAGTGCCTCATGCAAGAGCTCAATACCACTTTGACAACTTGGCTAAGAAAAAGTTTAATGATGTTGCTGAAAGAAGGCTAGCCAAGGAAGCAATTGTCAAAGCTGTTCCTATATCAAGGAAAGGCAGTCAGTGGAAGCTTAAAATAACAAGGATGGGTGCAACAGGCCCAGAATTGGAAACTTATGACCACACTGATGTAGCTCAGATGGGATACAGGGAGTGGATTGAGCTGGCAGTTGCCCTGAGTGAATCAAGGTCAGAAACGGCTAAGGAAGTCAGGGCATATGTCAAGAGATTGATGGAAAGAGTAAAGGACCTTGGCCTGATCTCTAAAGAAGTAAGTGAAGGTGTCTTTGTGACACATCCTAAAATAAAGGCCAGGAGAACTAAGAAGGACACAGAGCTGGAAGAACTCCTTATAATGATTGAACAAGGAGATTATGCTGTGGAAATTAAAGGAGTTGACCACAGCCTGCCTGAAGGAGTAGAATTTGAAGATGGCAAAGTAATTGAAGAGCCTGAGTTAGGGGCATTTTTTGTAGATCCCCTGTCTCAAAAGAAATGTTTTCAAAGAGCTTCAGACCTACATAAAGTTGGTCTTAAGCAGCTTGCAGCCTTCAGGATTGCCTCCTCCTTCAGACAGTCCAGCTTATGGAGAGCAGCCATCTGGGATGAGTTGAAAGGTTTCTATAACAGAGGTGAGCTTCAAGATTCTAACTTCATGTTTCTCAGAGCTGAAATTGAAGAAATAGAAGAAACGAGGGAAGAACTTGAAAGAAGATTCATACAAGGAATGCCACCCACAGTCTAGTGAAGTCCATCTACCATATGAGTAGGTGAAGAATGGAAGCTGTCCATCAGTTGGACAGACTTACCATTATTTGCTCCCAAACTAAAACAGTCCAATGTACATTAGTTGTACTTTATTTTACATATGTTGTAATTTTCCTTTACATTAGTTGTAATATACATCAGTACATCAGTTGTACTTTTGTAAGAACATGTGTTGTTCTAATGAAATCAAAAATCAGTGTATGTATAAACTGATCTTTTACTTTATGTTGATGTTGTAATTTTATTTCAACAAATATACTGTAAAAATATATAGTGACTTTTGATAAAGCCAGCTTAGCCTGGTTATTGCAAATAGGGGGAGATTTTTAGGCACAAAAAGGCCTCAGTCAAACCTGTTCTACATCTGAGGGGGAGATTTCTAATCAAACCTGTTGATGCATTTGAAGGTTGAATTTAAGGCCTGTTATATGCCTTATTGAAACCTGAAAATGATTTGCAATATCAGTCTAAAGCTGTTCTATGTGTTGCATGTGTTGCAACTAAGACAGTTTGTCCAAGCTGCTCTGTCTGCTGAACAGGCTGGACATAAACTGTCTACGCTGCTCTACACTGATGAGCAGCTTGGGCACTTTTCAAGTGTTCTGTTCTTTGTGAACAGGTTAAACACTTTATGGAATAAGTTTCCAAGTCATCATGTATTGTTTTTGACTACAAGATCAGTTTACAAAGTCGAAGACAAAGTGGAAAACAGAACTGCTCAAACCTGCCCACGCTGTTCTGCAACATTAAGACAAAAGGGTATTTGAAAAAGGGTGACAGACCTTTTTCTTATATCAATATAGGCCTTTACAAGGAAGAAAAACTCAAAGTTGACATTCCTAAATTAGTTAAAGGCAATGCAACAGTAGACAAAGTGAAAAGACAAAAGTTCTGCTCATGTGAAGACAAGTCCGCTTTTCAGAAAAGTGCAGAAAAGGTATGTTGTCTTTTCAAACAAGACTTCTCCTTTTTCATTCCGTCCAATGAAGAAGTCTCTCTTAGATCCTCTGAGTGAGTATAAAAGGAAGCTTCTAAGGTCAGAAAGAATAAGCAAGCCAAAAATAAGCTAAGTGCTGAAACCAAGAGTGAACGTGCAAGTGTGTTTTTCATGCATGCAAGTCTGGTTGTGTAATAAAGTTTCTTTGTGTCTAAGCTGTTCTACATAAGCTGTTCCTCTGAGTAAGTGCTTCTTAGTGAGTGTATTCATTGTTAACTAGTTTAAGTCTGTCTTAGACTAGTGAATATACTGTTGTATCTATCATCTCAGCTTGAACATTTCCGCATTCAAGCTTGTTTGTAATTAACAAATTGTTGATAATACATACAAACATTGAGAAAATAGTTTGTAGTTTTTAAATAGCTGTATTCACCCCCCCTCTACAGCTTAAAGCTATATACTTTGGGAACCTCTCGGGACCTACAGTATTTAAATCTCTGTAATTTGCGAACTACACTTTATCATTTCGGGCTATGTAAAACATTTCTATATTTTAAAGTTATATCGATTTATTTTGAAAACGTCCATATAGTGGTCGTCCGTTATGATTATGGTTACGCTTCTGCAACGTCACGCTTTGTTGTCAACCGGGGTAACGGGGTGTGACAGATTGGTATCAGAGCCATAGTTATAGTGAACTATGTTACATTAGTACCCTAGACTATAACTGCACTTAAGTTTTACTGATTTTTTAAAATATTTGTAACTAACTAAAAGACTATAAATGAACCTTGATTGTAGAAAACATGTCGAACAACACCATCATCATCTTGTCCGATTCTGAGGATGAGTACACACCCATGAGCCCCGAAGTCACGGAGGTTTTCACCAAAGAAGATCCGTCTGAAGAAGAGGACCCCTCCGAGGAGCCCATGGAGGAAGAACCCATGGGAGAAGACAAAACCGGAGAGGATCCACCACCCCCGGTGATCCCCTCCTACACCCCATATCACCCGGAGGTTTTATCATTCACACCGTACCGTCCCCACCCCAATGGCCCAAAGATGTTGTATACACCACACAAAAGAGTTTTCATGTCGAGACGGGAGACTATTCCCATCCCGGCTCCCCAACCAAGTCCACCACCACAGCAACGACGGGCAAACGCCCAAAGATGGCGCTGGATGCCCGAGACCCTCCTAGAGTGGAGGCGGGAGGAGGGAATCCCCTCCCAATTTGAGATCGGAGGACCATCCTCCTCACCTACCCCACCACTCACCCAAGAACCCGCCGAACAGACCATACCTCTCTTGGTAGCACGGTCTTCAAGGCACGACCTCCAAGTGTGGTTGCTTAACCAAGACATTGGAGAGATGACAGCTCGTTTAGATTGGGAGGATTTGCAAAATTCCAACCTATACTGGGCCAACCAGCACGCCCTTGCCATCCAACAGGCCGGGCTAGATGAGCTTCGGCAACGATTAGCCGAGAGCGAGGCCCGTAATGAGGAGTTGACTCAGCGCCTCAATGCATTGGAAAAGGGAGAGACCCCCGATCACTCCCACACCTAGTACCCCCCTATCTTTGTAATGTTAGGAAATTATTATGTAATAGTGTAGGACTAAAACGTTTCGGGTAATAACCCGCCCCAATGTAAGAAAATTATGAATGATTAATGAAAATTGCAAGTTATTTATGAATCTGTGTTTGATGATTATAGAACTGTGCCTTAACAAAAATTTAAATCTTTAAGACTCAACTTCTTACAGTATGCTCTTTTCTTTAAACTTTTAGATAATGCCGCCAAAGAGAGCTATCAACTCCGCCGAGATAGAACAACTGGTCGCACAACGAGTGGCAGCAGCTATAGCCACCTATGAAACCAACAGAAATAGCACCGCAAACGACGACGGAGGTGCTAGTCGCACCACGGGAGGATATGATTCAACCTAGAAAGGGTGTGGAATCAAAGGATTCTTAAGTTGTAAGACTAGTTCACTGGTTCGAGAAACTAGAGTCGGTGTTTCGTGTTAGTGGTTGCATCGAGGATGAGAAGGTCAAGTTCGCCACCCACACTCTTCAAGACGACGCCTTGACATGGTGGAACTCTAATGCTTAATCTGTGGGAATCGATACAGCTTACCAACTCGCCTGGACCGAGTTAAAGCAAATGATGACAGATGAGTATTTCCCGAGAAATGAACTACAAAAGATGGAGTCAGAGTTCTGGAATCTGGCTATGAAAGGATCGGATGTAGCGGGGTACACCAACCATTTTGACGAGTTGAGTCTGATGTGCCCACAGATGGTCACTCCGGATTACAAGCGTATCGAGCGCTACATTTGGGGACTCGCCCCCCAAATCCAAGGGAATGTCACCGCATCCAACCCAACTACTATCCAGAGCGCCATCCGAATGGCGAACAACTTTATAGACCAAGTGGCCCGAAGAAACGAGGCCAAGGCTAGTGAAAACAAGAGGAAGTGGGAAGATAAATCGAGGAAAGGTTCGGGTTCACAGTCCAAAAAGCCCGAGACCATCAAAGCTTTTGTCGCCGGAGCGGAGTCAAGGAAGGGCTATACCGGCAGTATACCATGGTGTAACCGATGCACCTACCATCACATAGGTCCCTGTCCAACCCCTTGCGGGAAGTGTAAGAAGCTCGGTCATCTGACCCAAGACTGCAAGTTTAACGCCAACGGAGGCAGCAGCGGCACGCTAAGAAGCTGCTTTGAATGTGGGAATGCTTGGCATTTCAAGAAGGATTACCCCAAGTTAAGGAACAATGGTGGAGCTCAAGGGAGAGCTTTTGTATTGGGAGTAGGCGACGCTCGTCAGAATCCCAACGTAGTGACGGGTACATTCCTTCTTAATGATATGTATGCTTATGCGCTATTTGATACTAGGGCTGATAGAAGTTTTATATCTGCTAAGTTTAGTGAACAACTGAATGCCACTCTTTCCCCATTAGAAAATGCTTATGCCATAGAATTAGTGGACGGAAAGTTGATTGAAACAAATTGGATAATTAAGGAGTGCACACTCAAATTGGCAGATCATCCCTTTAAGATAAATTTGATGCCTATTGAACTCAGAAGCTTCGATGTAGTTATTTGTATGGATTGGTTGTCAGACAACCATGCCAAAATCTTATGTGGTAAGAAGGTCGTATGAATACCACTTAAGAAAAAGAAAGTCCTCACAGTCCAAGGAGAAAGAAAGAATCACCAGTTGAACGTCATCTCTGGTCTAAGAACGCTGAAATGCCTTCGAAGAGGTTGTCAAGCAGTGTTAGTTCAGCTAGTGGAAAAGGAACCGAAGGAGAAGCGACTCGAAGAAATCCCTCGTGACTATCCAAGATTCTTTCCTGAAGACTTGCCTAGACTTCCACCAACTAGGCAAGTAGAATTTCAGATTGACTTGGTGCCTGGAGCTGCACCTGTCACATGAGCACCCTACCGATTGGCACCGTCAGAGATGCAAGAATTATCCAATCAGTTGCAAGAACTTTTGGAGAAAGGATTCATCCGACCAAGTTCCTCACATTGGGGAGCTCCGGTCTTATTTGTCAAAAACAAGGACGGATCCTTTAGGATGTGCATCGGTTACCGAGAGCTGAACAAGTTAACGATCAAAAACCGATACTGTAACAACCTAACTTTTGACCCAGTTATAAATTCAGTATTTTGAACCGATAATGTAATAATGTTACATTATTTGAATTATAATTTAATTAAGTTATGAAATATTTAATTAAATTATATAAATATTTATATTATGAATTAATAAATTATTAAAGATAATTAAATAAAAGAGATATAATATACAAAAATGAAAGTGAGTTAACTAGCAAATATAACTAGATGAAGTATATAAACGTGATTTATTATTCAAAAATCAGATTCTCTCTCTCTCTACTCTCTCTCTCTAACTTTCTCTCTCTACTCTCTCTCTACATTCTCTCTAAATTATCTCCCAAACCGACGATCCGATTATCAAGTTATATATATCGTTAGAAAGATCTCAGAGAATACTACACGAATCTGCTATCTCCTGCGTGATTTCATACGAATTTGAGGTAAGAATCGATATATTTAAGTTTTTATATATTTCGGTTTTTTCGAATTTATTAGTTTTATGAAATTTAAAGATATTTTTATGGAGTTTAACTAGAATTTGTATAATATAATCGAACATAGGTTTGTTAAGTAACATATTCGTGATTTTAGGCTTAAAAATGTATGTTTTAAAGCTGCAAATATGAACAAATTCGAGGATGCCAAGAACAAACTCGAAAATACATAGAACAAACTCGAAATTGAGTTAAACTTCGAAATATATTCGAAATGAATTATTAAATTCGAAAAGTTTGATTCGAATTTGTTAATTCGAATGGTGGTTGGTATTAAACATTAAATTCGAAATGTAGTACCTCGAATTTAACTAAATACTTGAAATTGGTCTTCGAATTTAATGGACAAAGTCAAAGCAAGTACCTTGAAATTAGCCATGTACTTGAATTTAAATTCCACCATTCGAATTTAGCTAATGTATATTATATCCATTTTAGATTTTTGGCTCTATATATATATATATATATATATATATATATATATATATATATATATATATATATATATATATATATATATATATATATATATATATATATATATATATATATATATATATATATATATTCGATTTTAATTGTCCATTTAAATGTAATCTATTATATAATCAAAGCATATATTAGAAATTAATGAAACATGTTCGAATTTGATGATACATGTTCGAATTTATGTAATAAATTTGAACCCCACTCCCTAAATTCGAATATATTAAATAAAATACAATACATAGACAACTCATAAATTGACAAGATAATTAGCAAAATAATTATATATATTGAACTTTTGAGAATTTATGAAACAAAGAATATTATTGAAAGAATGATTTATGAATAAACAAATTATTAGAATCAGATAATATAAAGAGTTTAACGACTAAAGAGATGACGATAATGATATGATATTGAAATGATATGATATAATAATTCTGGACAGGTTCAGTGAAATTCTGAACAAAGATTTAAAGATTTATAAAGTGGGTCAAAGATTTGATTTGACAGAGAACAGATTGAGATAAAATCCTGAGATAACTCAGGTGGCAGATTTTACATCTGTTTGATAAAGACCCAACACTGTGAGTTATAGATATTCAGATTTAACATGCTTGAATTTCCGGTTGAGACATATTGTTGATGCTACATTGATTTGATATTCATATTATCAGCTGGATTGTGACCTGTGCACACCATGGTTGGGTGTTGCCCAGTGGATCATGATAGCTATTTGATCATCATTTCATATGTTATTGCATTTATAGTTCATTTCTGATACTGCTTTGAGACTACTGCTATCATGACTTTGATTACGTATGCTTCATCATTGCATATACTTGACGTATTGATTCAGCTTGATTAGCCTTGATTGGTCTATTGTTCTAGACCTGGCTATTTCACCAGTTCTATTGAACTTGGTAATGACCTCCGATGTTCTGCCACGTTGATTTACTGGTAGCTAGCCCAGTATGTGGCTGATCCCCACGATTTAAGCGTGAGCGTGGCTTGAGCATCATCCGACTCTATGACTTCTATGTCTCAATCATGAGGGCTGTAGCGGCAGACAAGACATATCACGCTAGACTAATGATCCGCTTGACATTGCATGTTAATTTGAAAATCTATTTACTCACTAAGCTTTGCTTACAGTTGCTACTTCATATTTTTACAGGAAAAGATAAAGGAAAGTCACCTGCCGGACCTAGCTCTTAGGTCTTACAAAGATCAAGACAGAAGTTTCATAGACCACTACACAACAAAACCTTTCGGTACTGATTGGAAGACAGCAAATGTTGTGGTTTTGGGTAGATTTGATATTATTCTATGATGTAATGATTAGATTAGATGGTACCCTTTATAAGTTTAATTTAAAAACTTTAATCTGTATTAAACTTAATCCTAATATGCTTGTACTGTAATTTAATATTCTGCAATTAATTACTTTATCTTAGTATGATTGATATCGTATTGCATGATGTGGGACCTAGACTCGTGACAACCGCCCCGCAAGGGGTGGTCTTCACAGATACCCTCTCCCCAGAATCGACGATTTATTCAATCAACTCCAAGGATCTAGTTTTTACTCTAAGATTGATCTGCGATCCGGTTATCACCAAGTAAAAGTTCGGGAAGAAGATATACCCAAGACAGCGTTCAGAACTCGTTATGGACATTACGAAGTTCAGGTGATGCCATTCGGTGTGACCAACGCATCAGCCGTATTCATGGATCTTATGAATCGAGTGTGTAAACCGTATTTGGACAAATTCGTAATAGTGTTCATAGACGATATCCTTATCTATTCCAGAAATAAGGAGGAGCATGACTAGCATCTAAAGTTGATTTTGGAGCTTTGTACGCCAAATTCTCTAAGTGTGAATTTTGGTTACGAGAGGTCAAATTCCTAGGGCATGTGATCAATAGCCAAGGAATTCAAGTAGACCCATAAAAAATTGAGGCCATTAAGAACTGGGCAACTCCTAGGACTCCCATCGAAATCCGTCAATTCTTAGGTCTTGCCGGTTATTATAGGCGATTCATTGAAAACTTCTCGAAGATAGCTGGTTCCTTAACGGAATTGACTCGAAAGGACATAAAGTACAACTGGGGTGAAGATCAGGAAACGACATTTCGAATGTTAAAGCAAAGGTTGTGTAGTGCACCTATTCTGTCCTACCGGAAGGAACAAAAGATTTTGTTGTTTACTGCGATGCCTCACACAATGGATTGGGTTGTGTGTTAATGCAAAGAGACAAGGTTATCGCTTATGCATCGCGGCAACTTAAAGTGCATGAGGTAAACTACACGACTCACGACCTGGAGCTTGGAGCTGTGGTATTTGCTCTTAAGATATGGAGGCACTACCTTTACGGTACGAAGTGCACAGTGTTTACAGATCACAAGAGCCTTCAGAACCAGAAACAGTTAAACATGAGGCAATGTCGCTGGGTTGAGCTGCTTAGCGATTATGACTGTGAGATCCGTTATCATCTGGGCAAGGCAAATGTAGTAGCCGATGCTTTAAGTCGGAAGGAACGGGTTAAACCTTTGAGAGTCCGGGCTTTGGTCATGACTATACAGCCAAACTTGAACTCTCAAATCCGCGAGGCACATGAGGAAGCAGTCAAGGAGGGAAATCTGCTAGATGAAGCCCTGCGAGGAATGGATAAACAGTTTGAAATCAAGACTGATGGATGTCGATACTTCATGAGCAGAATTTGGCTACCAAAATTCGGAGGGTTAAGAAAACTGGTCATGGATGTAGGGCATAAAACAAGATATGCTATTCACCCAGGGTCAGATAAGACGTATCACGACCTGAAGGAAATGTACTGGTGGCTAAACATGAAGGCTGACATGCTACGTATGTCAGCAAATGCTTAACGTGTTTGAAAGTTAAGGCTAAGCACCAGAAGCCATCAGGATTGTTGGTTCAACCGGAAATACCCCAGTGGAAGTAGGAGAGAATAACCATGGACTTCATCACAAAGTTGCCAAAGACTTCTGGAGGTTATGACACCGTTTGGGTGATTGTGGATCGACTTACAAAGACTGCACACTTCTTGCCAATTAAGGAGACTGATGATGGACCCAGTCGTATGAGTATCAAAAATAACCCAAAACACTATATAGATAGGGTAAGTGGGATCGAATCCATAGGGAAAGTCAGGTCGCTAAACTAGCTTCAAAGACTGTTTGGATTGGAATTGAAATCATTTGCTTATAATTAATAATCTACTATCAGTAGCTACTGTTGCGTTGTAACACAGAAGAATTAGATTAAAGAAGTTTCACTTAAGGAGAGAGGGTGTTTGCTCTTTTGTTATACATACTATGGCGATTCAGAATGTCACAGACACCATTCACATGACTTAATATGAAATCACAACTTATGCTCTGAAGACAACATATACCACTAAATTTGTTGTCTTACTCCCCTATAGAAAGTTGTCACAACCAATGACATGGATATCAACTGTTCCAGATACATTCATTGTTAATTCAAGTTCATTCATGCAAATGTAATCCAAATGACAGTTTCCATACAAACGAATTAGCTTTCACAACAAATATTCTTAAGACAACGTATGTAACTCTAGTAATTGTCTTCCCCTTTTATTGAGTTGACACAACTAATGATATCATTATACCCTGTTATATACAATACCCGTTGTTTCACAACCATTCATTCATTCATAAATAAGATCCACAACCCCTTTTAGCACAAATGGAAACTGAAATTAATTAAACTTTCATTCACACCATAGTATGCAAACTTAAGAACAAACACCACAAAGTATTTAGCCAAGCATAGCTTGGACTAGCATACTAACAATGATAAACATAGATGAAAACATTCAAACTACCAATAGTGCGTAAATACAATGAATTGGAAGCCAAATGCCTGATCCGTGCTTGGTCTTCTTGTTTTTCTCCTCTAGGTCGCCTCCTTCAACCGCTCCTCTGTGTGTAACACCAAAATTGCGAACCCCCTCAAATGTGGTAATCGTCCTCCTCAAAAACGCCGCCTTCACAGCAACTGCCGCTCCAGCGTCGACCCCAGCGTCTGAAACGTTGGGTAGGACGCCGCATCAGGCTTCTGGGACGCTCAGCTTCTGTAATGCACCTATTCAGACTCTCCTTCGGCGTCTGGGACGCCGTCTGGGATGCCTTGCACGAATTCATTACTCCAGTCACCATTTTACTTATTTTCTTGCCAAACAACTGCAATCATAAAACTTACATTAGCAGTACTAAGTTTCTTACATTTAACACACTAAAACACAACAAAAACACATAAAAATAGAAGTCATTTATATCACTGATCAACCCTCCCCAACTTACACATTGATCGTCCCGAACAAGGCATCAAAACAGAGACAAAGGAATTAAGCATTTGAGTTTTTTAACCTTGAAAGTGTGAACTCATGACAAGGGAATAATAGTGAAAGGATAGAACTCGAATGCTAGCATGTTCAAGCTATGGACTTCTCCCCCATAATAGATCCTTAGACATTGATTTTTAGCTCAAGGTTATGAGTTGCTTCACTTAAAGCACAATTGCACACTTTGGATCACAACACTTTTCTGCCATTTTCTTTCATTTTTACTAACACTTGTAATCATGAATTTCTAGTAAGTCCATGTAACGGGAGTTGGGTTAATCAATCCCAAACCAGACAGTCTTAGGTGATTAGGCATGACGGTACCCCACAGACTTAATTTCCTGAACTTACTAGGCCACATGTTAGCTTATTCAACCTTTTTTTTTCTTTTCTCTTTTCTGTGTTATGCATACATTACTCTCCCCCTTATTGCCATCAATACCAAAGATTTATTAGATAGGATTTGACCAATATCTCCCATGCTAAACACTCAACTACCATCACACTCACCTTCCATCAAGCCGAAAGTTACTTCCTTTTAAAGCTATCAAACCCACTATGCTTATCCCCTCTTGAACTCTTATGTTAAAACTTTGCACAGGACAATTCATACACAAGCAGTTCAGGAATGATCAGGACACTCTCACTATAATACACTTTTGCAAAAAAATAAACTAAACACCTTAGGAAGCTGCTAAACTAGAAATGCAATAACTTAAACAAAAGGAAATGAAACGAAAATACCAGGCAGTAGAGCATTCCTCTCAGCTCCTCTCTACGATGGTGGCCCAAAGATGCCACTGAAATAAGCTGCAAAGCCTTGTTGATCTCGAATTTGAGGTGTGGATGGAGGTTGGTGAAACGATGCTAATGCAGGATGCACCACTGGATTGCCCATGCCCTTTGCAATAGTTTCATAGTTTGGAGCCTGATACCTCTCAAATGGTGTATAAGGCAGCTCAGCCCTGTAATCAGCATAATGCCTCATCTCATCAGCATATTGCCACTGCTGGATGTACAGATATGCATCCAGAAACATGCCAGCCCTCACACCCAGGTATCTGTCATCCAATTGCCTCCTTTGTGCTCCTACCTCTGACTGCAACCAATTGATTTGCCTCTGTTGCTCTTCCATCAGTCTATCCTGCCTCTGCCACCTTTCTCGCTACTCAGTCCTCATACCAGTCACCTCTATGCTCAAATTAGATAAAATTTGCACAATATTGCTCAGATCTCCTGCTTCACCTCTTCTGACAGCCCTGCTATGTTGCCTCTCGGTCCTCTCCTCTTCAGGGTACGGTGTCACTATCGCCTTCTTCTTTTCAGTATCATAGATCTCATATCCGTCGTCTGCTTCTCTCAATATTATGTACTTCATTGAGCTGACCTTGATCCACAAACTGCTCTCCTTAATGATCTTAGCTGGGGTAGTTTCAGCCACATCACCTTTCACTTGCAAAAACCTAGACAGCAACCACATGTGAGGTATCACACGTCTCTCCCGTGTGTTGTAAAATTCCACAGATCGTCCATCACAACCCAGGCAAAGGACAGTGGCTCCTCTCCTGTTAACAGAGCATGAATGATACTCACTGCCTTCAGCCTCACCTTGCTAAGGTCCCCAGACCTTGGCAGAATATTCGTGATCAAAATCTTGTGGAGTACTTTTGCCATCGGCTGCAAGTCACTTCTCCTAAAGTCCTTGTACCTGGATACCTGTTCCCGTTGAAGATCAAAAGCTGTCATCATCTTCTTCTGCCACACCTCAGAGTACATCATTCCTGTCCCCGCCAAATAACCTTCAGTCCTGAACACATAAGCTTGCCTTTCTCCGTCCCTCATACAACCTGTATCCACTTCAAACACTTCCCTCACATCTCTACCAATCAGTGTGTAGTTGAAGTCATCAACGCCTCTTCCAAGTCTCAAAATTGGCATCCACTCCGCAACAACAAACGGGTACAACTCCTCTCCTCCCATATATAGCACCTTCTCCCATCCTAAATCCTTGAACAGTTCTACCACACCGTAATTGCCAAATTCATATCTGTCAACTTCTTCTCATAAATGTACTTTGTGTCCTCCCCCCATTTTTCCATGAACAACTCAGCTCTGATCCTTTCATCATGTTCAGATAATGACTTGGTTGGATCCCATACGACAGGGGGGTAAATAGTTTGTGTTGCTGGTGCTGTCTTCTTCCTCTTGGCTATGCTTTTTACTCTCTGTGATGATGATCCAGACATGATGCACCTGAAATACAACACAACACAAGCAACCATAGTGGTGAACTGTTAGTTATCAACATATTCATTCTCACACATATAACCTGCAGTCCACAAGAAGGTTCCCTGTCATACATGCATGTGTGAAGCATGTGCCAAAATTGTAAAAATTGGACACCCCCTCCCCAACATAGAGGGAAGTGATTTCCTCATCACAAAATAAAGCACACAAACAACACAAAGAAGCACGAATTAAAACAACCACAGAATTATATAGCAAAAGGTACCATAATATTGCAAAAAAAGGGGGGAAAGAGGAGGAGAAATTGTTAGGAGTTAAGTACAGGAAATTGTTTCATCACCACATGCGGCAGAAAGAGCCAAATGGTACTACGAAAAGACAAATGTTTATCACACACATCACCCCATCAAACCAGATCAGCATCCTCGTCCCTCATAGGAGCCTTCTCTCTCCTGCTTTTCTCCACTCGTTCCACCATCTGCTCCACCTGCAGCTCAGCCTCATCCATGGAAGCCTCACCAGTCTGTACAGCTTCCGCCATCTCAAAAAGCCTGTCCACCGTCTTTCCTGTCTCCTCTAGAGTGGGCAGCACCTGCTGTTGCATCTGATTATGTAACTTGCAGACAATATTGGTGAGGTCTAGCAATGTTTTCCTCACCCCTTCCAACGCAGCAGCAGTTGTAGCAGATGATGACTCACCCACCACATGCTCGGGTGAGGGCACTGGGGATCTTGGTCTATCCAAAGTGGTTTTGTTGGTACACCCTGTGTGGCGATAGTAGTGTAAAGTGTGTTAGCATTTTGTGTAAGTCATGTTACAAGGTTTTGAATATTAACAAGTATTTGATATATGTGATTTTATGTATTTGATATTTATTGTTTGTATGTTTGAACTTGGTGTAACGTGTTACAAGAAGCTCAAACATAAAGTCAAAAGATTAATTCAAACATAAGTAAAAACATATATTCAAATAGAAGTTTGACATGTGATTTAAGGATAAATTCGAATTTAGCATAGAAGGTAAATTCGAATTTGTCATGTGGACAAATTCGAATGGGCGTGGTTCGAGTTTGTCCCATGACAAACTCGAATGGGTCTCTATAATTAGGGATTAACTCGAATGATTAGCAGACTTTTGCAGAATTCGTGTGAGTGATTAGCAAATGGCGATCTCGAGTTTATCAGCAAACAGTGTGTGTTTTCGGAGAGAATCATCGCGTAGGTTCGTTCGTAGTCGTTCGTACAACGCCGTGGTAGTCTCCGTGTTTCATGTAAAGTGATCTTACCGTCAAGCCGCTAACGAGGATTCCGCACTCGTTGGTGTGTGTCGCGTCAGGATAGATCTGTAGTGTGAAGACCTTACAAGTGGTATCAGAGCCAGTGGGGTTAGGACACTTCGCTAGAGAGTGTCAGAGACCGAAAGTTGAGAACTACCAGGGACAGTATCTGAATCAACAGGGACAGTATCAGAACCAATCACAAGGGCGATATCTTCCGAGTAGTTCTACCAGTCAAGCGAATATAGCTGGTATGTTATCCAATGTCACATCAGACAGACAGCTTGATGGCACTTATGACTGGAGCACACATCCAGAGTCGAACGCTAGAGCCTTTATGACTGAAGTGACTGAGACTGGAAGTGAAGGGGCAGATCAAAACAAAAGGGACAGCAGTCAGAGTGAAAGCAGTCCGATGTGGGTAGAAAAGTCAGCTGATCAGACACTTCTGGAGTTTGCCGCGAAGATGGCCAACGTAGAATCAGATCATGCCAAGGTATCTCTAAACTTTTCTCTTTTCCATGATTTATGTGCATCGTGTGCTACATCTAACGATAGGTTAAATTTAGTACTAGAATCACATCAAACCATATCTGCTCAAAATGAAATGTTAAAATCAGACAATGCCAGCCTAATGGATATACAACAAGATCTTAGGGATAAGCTAAAGGCTGATGCACAAGATGTTATAGTTCTAAAGGACAAACTGAGCGAACAGTGTGTTAGGTTAGAACTAATGTAGAACATGTTGAGGCATTAACCAAGGAGAAAAAATCCAAAGACGTAGAGCTAGCCGACTCTAAGGTGAAGGTAGCTGAGGTCAATAGTAAACTTGAAAAGTTTAGGAACTCATCTCTTAACCTATGGAAAATCTTAGATGCACAGCGTCAGTCTAAGAAGCCTGTAGGTCTAGGATATCATGAGAGTCCTCCACCTTTCAACGATAACTATGTACCTCAACCTCAGGAGAAAACTGAGAAATCAGTTGACTCAGAGGAATTACCGGAACCAATGTCTGAAACTGTAAAGGAAAATGAAACTAAGGTGACTGATAATACTATCAAGATTAAGAAAGTTAAATTTGTGCCATCCTCTAGTGATAAACCTGTAGGAAAACACAAAATTGACTTTAATGATCAGGATGATGAACCAGTTACTATAGTTGAACAAAAGGAGCCAGACACTAGTGAGACACCTAAATCAAAGGGCGCACACAAAAAGTCAATTGATAAAATGTCTTGCTTTAGATGTCACGAAAGGGAGCATGTTGCTTCTAGCTGTCCGCATAGGAAAGTAGATACTACACCTAAGATGGGAAAGCAAGAACAACCTAAGCCGTCTACAAGTGTTGCAAGCACTAGTAGTTCTCAGAATACTGAGAAAACTGTGCAAGCTGCACCAAAATCTGCTGTGAAACAAATACCGGTGTCAGGTCGACCAAAAGAAGTGATAAGGACTAACTCACCAAATAGAGTTGTTAATCAATCTAGGTCAGGACCGCAACAGCATTATAAGAGTACCACACCTAGCAGAGCTTACACTCCGGTTAGGTCACACACTCCTATTAGACATCAAACACCCGGTAGAGCTCAGGGATATCAATCGGAATTGCCATATAATCGTAATTATTCAAGAGCTCCACAGCAAATACATACACAAAGGCAAAGAGTGAACTTAAATCACTCGGCACCACAACAGACTCCAGTTCAAAGACCCAAGTCACCTGAAAGGAGAGATGGGTATTTGAAAGAGTTTAAGTATGTGGACGAGAATGGTATTAGCAAGTCAGTTATGGCTTGGGTTCCCCGTGATAAGTAACCTATTTTCTTTCATGTGCAGGAGATAACCACAGGTCTAAACAACAAATGGTTCATCGACAGTGGGTGCTCCAGGCACATGACAGGGGAAAGGAGTCTACTCGCAGACTTCAAGGGAGGGAATCGAGGATTCGTATCGTTCGCTGGTAATAAAGGAGGAAATATCACTAGTACTGGAGTGGTCACTAATGGGACGATCAAATTGGATCAAGTTTATCACGTTGATAAACTGGTTCACAATCTCATTAGTGTATCTCAAATCTGTGATAAAAAGAATTCAGTGCTGTTCACTAATACTGAGGCGTTAGTGCTAAAGTCGGGGTTCAAAATACTTGAAGAGTGGATACTGATGAGGGCTCCAAGGAAGAATGACCTGTACATGCTTGACATGAACAAGTCGGAATCTTCGATGGGATCAATTTGTCTGCCATCTAAAGCTTCAGAGACTGAGTCGGTTTTATGGCACAGACGCATGACACACTTGCACCTGAGAAAGATGAACTATATTACAAAAAATGGACTGGTGCACGGTGTTCCAATGAAGAGTTTTCAGTTCGAGGATAAGTGTCTACCATGCAAGAAAGGAAAACAACACAAGAAGGCACACAAATCCAAGACTCAGAACTCCATCGCTGCCACATTTGATTTGTTGCATATGGACCTCTTCGGACCAATCAACAAAAGTCGTATATGTGGTAGTTGGTACTGTTTAGTTATTACTGACGATTACTCACGTTTTTCTTGGGTTTTCTTTCTAGGTACAAAGGACGAGACGGCTGCTAAGCTCATCGGGTTCTTAGACCAAGTGAAAAATTCATACGGAACAAGGGTTAAACGAATTCGTAGTGATAACGGAACAGAGTTTAAAAACACAGTAATTGGTGTATATTGCCTATCAAAAGGCATAGTGCATCAATTTAGTGCACCTTATGAGCCACAACAAAATGGGGTGGCCGAACGGAAAAACAGGACATTGATTGAGGCAGCAAGGACCACGTTATCGGATTCAAAGCTTCCTACCATGTTTTGGGGGGAGGCAGTGAATGCCGCATGCCATGTTTTAAACCGGGTCCTTACTGTCGAATCTTTGAACAAAACCTGTTATGAAGTTTTGAATAAAAGGCCACATAATTTAACTGGCTTCGAACCTTTTGGGGTACCATGTACTTTAATTAAAACTAACATCAACCAAAGTTTGGTGAAAAGGCTAACGAAGGATAATTCCTAGGTTATGTGCCAAATTCACCAAATAAATGGGTTTTTAATAAATCAAATGGTACAGTAGATATTGTGGATAACATTGAAGTCACAACATGAACCCCAAACTGGTCCGGAATGGATATTTGATTATGACAAATTGTTTGAGTCATTTAACATTCCTTTGAATGAAAATGCAGGTACAATCGAAAAGGACATGTCGTCATTGAATTTGAATGACGAGGGTCATAGCTTTCCAAGGACCACTTTTCAATCAACATCCGAGCCTACATCAACTGAAGATAGATCTCCAGAAGTTACTGATTCTGAAGTGCCTACAAACGAAAATCAGACAACTACTTCTAACTCTGAGGAAAATGTCCACGAGGAAGAAAATCTGGAGTCTGAAGTCGTTCCCCCGTTAGGAGAGATAAGATCTAATTTGGGAGATAATCTGAGAGTTGACGAGATAGAGACATCTAGGATCAACAAGAACCATCCTATAGAAAGCATTATAGGAAGTCCTAATGCTGGTGTGAGGACTAGGAGTAGTTTAAATAACAACACAGTGTTGTTGTCGATGACAAATGACTCTGAGGCCTTTCATACCTGCCTCTATTCATGTTTCATCTCGCAAGTAGAGCCTAAAAACGTGCAAATGGCACTAAAAGACAACTCTTGGGTTGAAGCGATGCAGGAAGAACTGTCACACTTTAGGAAACTAGAAGTGTGGGAGTTAGTTCCGTTACCTCGAGGAGAAGTTGCAATAGGAACCAAATAGGTTTTTAAGTGCAAGAGAGATAATCGGGGTATAATCACTCGCAATAAAGCAAGGTTAGTTGTAAAGGGTTTCAACCAAGAGGAAGGAATCGATTACAATGAAGTGTTCGCGCCAGTGGCGAGGCTTGAAGCAATCCATTTGTTTCTGGCTTTTGCTTCCTTCAAGGGTTTTAAGGTTTATCAACTAGATGTTAAGAGTGCTTTCCTCTATGGGAAAGTGAAGGAACTGGTGTATGTAGAACAGCCGCCCGGGTTTACAGATCCGAAATATCCAGACAGAGTATATCGATTAGATAAGGCTCTGTATGGATTGCATCAAGCACCTAGGGCATGGTACGAGACTCTGTCTAACCATCTTTTAGAAAATGGGTTTGAAAGAGGAAGGATAGACAGTACACTGTTCGTGAAGCGAAAAGGAGAAAATTTCATCTTGGTACAAGTGTACGTAGATGATATTATTTTTGGATCATCAGACGAGCAAATGTGCACTGATTTTGAAAAAGTGATGAAGTCAAAGTTTTAGATGAGTGCAATGGGTGAGTTAAACTTCTTTCTGGGTTTGCAAGTCGAACAGAGGAAGGAGGGAATGTTCATTCATCAGACGAAGTATGTCTATGACATCTTAGAGCGCTTCGGGATGGAAGGAACCAAGTTGACAGCTCACTTCAGCACATCGATTCAAGTGAATCACAATCTCGGACTGGGTACTGAAAGTGATACCGATGTGGATCCGACGTTATATCGGGTCATGATTGGGTCACTTATGTATTTAACTGCTTCTAGACCTGATATTATGTTTGCTGTTTGTATTTGTGCTAGGTTTCAAGCTAATCCGAAAGAGATGCACATGAAAGCTGTGAAGCGGATTCTACGATACCTCAAGTCGAAACCGAAGCTGGGACTTTGGTATCACGCGGAGGGCGATCTGGAATTGGAGGCGTTCACGGATTCAGACTACGGAGGATGCAGCTTGACGCGCAAGTCAACAACTGGAGGTTGTCAGTTCCTAAGAGGGAGACTCGTTTCCTGGCAATGCAAGAAACAGACTTTGGTAGCCGTGTCTACGTGCGAGGCCGAATATGTTGCTGCTGGTAGTTGTTGTTCACATGTTCTGTGGATACAACAACAATTGTGGGATTACGGTTTGACTTATACTCATACTCCTATTAGGATAGATAACCAGTCAACAATTGCTATAACTAATAATCCAGTTAAACATAATAAAACCAAGCACATAGACATAAGACATCATTTTATACGTGATTGTGCTAAAAAGAACTTAATCAAGCTGTAAAAGTGGCAACGGATGATAATAATGCTGATTTATTTACCAAAGCTTTTGATAAGTCACGTTTTGAGTATTTGATTCAACTAAACGGAATGCGTAATCCAGAGTGAGTTGACCTTAGTAGAGTTTATTTCTTTTTATAGCAGTAGGTTTTCTTTCTTTTTATAGTAAGCTTAGTAACTTAGAAAAGTTTCCTTTTATAGTAAGTTAGTAGGATTTTATATTTTCTTACTTTTATATATGAAAAAAGAGAGAAAAACCATACAAAATATCAAAAAAAAAAAAAATAGAGAATATCAGAAAAAGAGTTAAGTCTTAGATGCATAGGTTCAAAGTGACAAAATTAGCACAGTCTTTACAAACTCTAAGTGTTTAGCTTTCATACATAATGCACATAAAAATCTAAGTGTTATATATTATCCAGTTTGATATGTTGGTAGGCATAATACATATAGGGAGTCTTAAGGCTAATAAAATATTCAAGAAAAAGTCATTCGTGTCACTAACTTAGATGTATGACCAATTGGTCTTAATTTTTATGTTAGAGACATACAGACTTTGATTCTAAATGAGGTATGCAAACTTTCTGGGGATGTATAGCAACATCAGATACATCTTAAAGAAATGGAAAGAATAGAAAAATCATACTGAGTTAAGAGTCAAAACAAGTAACTCTGTTGTACCTAAGTACAGACCTGTTGCCTCTGGTTTGACTCGAGTTAGCAAGATAAGTCGCTTTGTTGTACGTCGGAACAGACCTGTCACCTCTGTCTTGCTAGCTTTAAAAATAAACCTTAAGACAAACTAAGACACTTTGTTGTATGTAAATACAGACCTGTGTCCGATGTTTGCCTTTTAAAGAAAGTTTGCAATACCAAAATGTTATAATCATTGTGTGTATGCCTTGATCATAAAAGTATGTCTATGTATGAGTCACGTAAGGTAATTTCTTG
The DNA here is from genome assembly GCA_020465985.1 of Centrapalus pauciflorus. Lineage (NCBI taxonomy): Eukaryota > Viridiplantae > Streptophyta > Magnoliopsida > Asterales > Asteraceae > Centrapalus > Centrapalus pauciflorus. Next base: position 152,017 of record JAANYP010007706.1, on the reverse strand, counting down.
ATAGATAAAAAGGCCAAGGGATATTCCGAAGTGTAACATGTTTAAAGCGAAAATAATACCAACAATCGGCTAGAAATTTATGTCACGACAAACAAACAAAGGAATCAAAAATTCCTAAGTGTGAAAGTTTGAATACTGAAAGTGCGTATTTGACACCGCTATCTGATTGAATCTTTCTTTGACTATACTCGTCAAAAATAGTCTGTTAAGTGTTTAAGTTGTAAAATTTTCAAATAATGTAGATTAGTCTAAGTTTAATTTTTGTTCACAATTTTAACTCTAATTTATTCTATTTTTATTTTTTACTTCTTTATTTATTTATTTATTTTATTTTATTTTTCATTTTTCATTTTTATCTTTACTTAGGAAAAAGGTCAGAATTACTGAGGGTGCGTTCCTAGTCGAATAAAATAAACACTGCGTAAAAATCTTGTACTTAGGGTAAATGATCTGGCATAGTTTATTCTGTTACACGAAAAAGTTGGAAAAGTTGAATTTAATTCAAAGAGTTTCAAAATTTTCAAGTTAAATTCGAGTTTAAGCCAAATTCGAATATATATTCGAATTTGGCAGACTTCGAATTTGGCAGTAAATTAGAAGTAGGTATCAAACTCGAAGGTGGTTAGTTTAAATAGGTCAACAGTGACAAATCATTAATCACCTACATTCGAATTTGAGTCTTCGAGTTTATCCAGAGAGCATTCGAGTTTATTCCTTCGACCGTACCGTATTCGAGTTTTCTACTATTTGTCGAGTGTTTGTCTATTTGTGTTTGAGACTACTAACAAATCTAGGTACAATCAACAACATTGTACAAGATTTAGGTGGTTTTAGACTCAATTTGAGCCAAAATTAACGGATTTTTAGGTTTTAAAGGTGTAAATTTATATTTCAAAATAACAAACTTTGAACCGGTGAAACATCAAATTGATTACAAATATCTTTGATTAGAACCTATTAGGACTAATGGATGTAATTTTCAAAGTCTAAAATCGTTGAAATCTTGGATTTTTGTTGTCACACAAACCGACATGTTCGAATTTGATCATGTTCTCGAATTTGATCGTGGCTTCGAGTTTGTCATTAAACTCGAAGCAGCCAATAAATATGAAACTAGGGTTGTTTCGAACTTGTCATTCGAGTTTGCCATTATATTCGAATTATTTGCTTAAAATTTGAATCAAACTTGTAGAAATTCATATATGTTGGATTTTGTACTTACACAGGTTCAAAATAAAACAAATTTGAATTTAAACAAGTTTATGTCTATCTTAATAATTCTAATATTTTATATACTTTATTGTGCAGTTATGGCAGATAGAGCTTTTATACAAAAGCATAATATGGTCATTTCTCCAGACCATGAGCTGCCTGAGGCTCAAGCATACCGCCAAATGGTGAATTTTTGGTTGGTTCAAGGATTTCTTATGCACTGTCGCATAACATTCAGATCGTAATCCCATACGTTCGTGAATTTTGGGATCATTTACAAGTTGATTGTACTGTTATTCCAATAGTATTAAGGACAAGAATTGCTGGACACCCTCTAGTGTTTTCAGCTGACGTGTTGCGTCGAGTACTGCAGTTAGGCTCTCCAGAGCAAGAAAATGAGCCGATTGACTTTCCGTTAGCAATCAGGCAAGCTGCATTTATAAGAATGGGATATAGCCTGGATGTGGCTAAGTCCTCTTTCATGACGAGTGGGCTGATCGGGCAATGGAGATATCTAGCACACGTCTTTATGGTGTGTTTTGCTGCCAAGAAAGGAGGGTTTGATTATATCGTTTCAAAAATTCAGTCAAGAATGATTGCATTGGTTTACAATCAGCGATTCAGCTATTCAGAGATGTTCTTCGCAGTGTTTCTTCAACAAATAACAGCTTCGGTGCGAGAAAGATCTTTCCTGTATCCAAGATTTGTAATGATGTTGATAAGACATTTCCTGCCCAACCTGCCGCAGCTTAACGAAATTCAAAGTGTTGTTGTGATTGACAAAAGAATATTTGCAGATTGTCAAGCTCATAGAGGGGCATTAGCTAGGACAATTGAGGCACCACTCTTTGGTGCAGTGGTCAATCCAGATTTCCAAGTCGCTGAAGGTGCCAATTGGGCAGGGGAAGTTCAAGTTCCACAGCAGCCACAACAGCAACAGTAACAGCCCAGGCCTCAACAACAAAGGAGGAGGCAAAGACCGTCAGCGAGACAGACTCAGGCTGCTACGCCTTCAACAAGCCATGTGCAAGAGCCGGAAGAGGCTGGCCCGTCAAGTGCAGCAACAGTATCTGATCCAAGGGTCGAAACTTTAGAAGAAATTTGGGCATCTGGACCACATGCCAATGAGGAAATTACTGCTGAGCTCGTTGGAAATATCTTGGAGCCTCCAACTGGGGAAGTTGACATTTTTAAGCATAAAAATGAATATGAACCTGAGGCAGCAGTTGAAGCCGAGTCAACTTCAGATTCTGAGTCGGAAGAAGCTGAAGAAATAGAGGTTGAGGCACCAACCACAGTGACAGAAGATCCGGCTATTCACATAGGCACATATGGATCGAGGTTAGTGGTGATTGATGAAGAAGCTAGAAGAATAAGAGCTTCGAGGGAGTCAGATGACTCAGATTTTGAGGAAGAAGAAATGACTCCTTTGGTGCCTAGGCATAGGGCTAAAAGGCACCGCTTTATGCAGGGAGCTTCATCAGCCTCTGCTTCTGAGCCAGAAATGCCTACCGCTCAGCCATCAGAACCAACATCCATTCCACCACTATCGCCACCTGTTCAAACATCCATTCACAGACAATCAAAGGTTTTCTGAGCTTAGGAGCAAGGTTGACTTCCAACAAGTCCAAATTTTTCAGTTAACTAAAGCAATCGAGGAAATACAGGCGCATAACGCAAATGTTGACAAAGATAATGCTGAGTTGAAGAAATATGTTGGAAAGATTGAAGAAGAAAATCTTGAGCTAAAAACTTTTGTTTCAGATCAAGCTGCAGAAATCAGAACAATGAGGTCCCTTATTGAGCAGCTAATGAAAAATCTAAAAGCTCAGGGGGAGACAAGTTGTAGAGATGCTGAGGAGCAGCGAAGGGAAGGTGATGACGATGGCAATGATCCCAATGCACCAAAAGGGAATGAGCCAGTAGATTTTCCTGCTGCTCTATATGCTCTATATGCTGAAGTTCAGGGGGAGCCTAGTCAAAGTGGAGCTGAAGGAGGAGAGGCCAGTCTTTCAAAGGTCACTGAGAATGACATGAATGAAATGATTGAAGCGTTAATGAATATTGAGGAAGAGGCATTGGATTTTGACTTTGAAGATGAGTTTGATGAATTGGAAGAAGGAGAAATTATGCCTGAAGATGTTCCGGAATGGAAACCAGATGATGAAGTGTTAGGTGATGAGGAAGATGAAGCAAATGAGATTATTATTCAAGAAAATCCCATCACCGATACATATCTGCCAAGTGAACAAAATGTGATTGACATCAAGCGGTTAAAGTTGTGTTAAATGCTGAATCACAATCTGAAGAGCTTGCCAGAGAACTTACCAATGAAGAAAAGAGAAAGTTGTGGTTTAGGGCAGAGAAGAAGAAGTTAGACTTGAAGGAAAAGATGCATGTGTCGAGTGCTGGAGAGCTATCAGGAAATATTCTAAGCTGGTTCTTTGATCGAGAACTGCAGCTATTCATTATTAAGCGAAAGGATGGTCTCCAGTATCTTAGGAGAAGATTGAAAGATTTCAACTCCTTGCCGAAGGTTGAGATAAAGGCGTTGGCATGGAAGGAGCTTATAAATATCGGAGACGACCCTTATGCTGAAATCATAGCAAAGATCATTAGAAGGGAAGGGAGGTCGACAAAATTTGAAAGGCTCAATCCGGGAGTTGGCAAAAGAGTGATGGACAATACTAGAATTGATCCTCTGACTGGTAGACCTTGGATGAGAATACAATATAAACCAGTTAGATGTTTGAAGAAAGTCCCGCTAAAGCCAATGCCACAGAACGTCTTGAATAATCTCAACTGGTGGTACGTTGAGAGTGAAACAGGTGAAGCGGTGATGGAAGACTTAGAGGAAAAAGTGATTCTTAGAGTGTACGATCCACTGCACTTAGTCAATCTTTCCAGAGAAGACCTTCAAGTGCTTCATACTCATAAAATCTCGAGTGATGCTCATATGGAGTTTGAGGCTAGAAAGTATCAAAATGTGGTTAAGGTATGTGTTGAACAAGGCCTGTATGCTGGTAGTAGTTTAAATAAACCTAGTACTTAATCAAAATGTAAATAATTAGAAGCTATCGTCAAGGGGGAGTCTGTTGGTACACCCTGTGTGACGATAGCAGTCTAAAGTGTGTTAGCATTTTGTGTAAGTCATGTTACAAGGTTTTGAATATTAACAAGTATTTGATATATATGATTTTATGTATTTGATATTTATTGTTTGTATGTTTGAACTTGGTGTAACGTATTACAAGAAGTTCAAACATAAAGTCCAAAGATTAATTCAAACATAAGTTAAAACATATATTCAAATAGAAGTTTGAGATGTTATTTAAGGATAAATTCGAATTTAGCATAAAAGGTAAATTCGAATTTGTCATGTGGACAAATTTGAATGGGCCTTGGGCCTGGTTCGAGTTTGTCCCATGACAAACTCGAATGGGTCTCTATAATTAGGGATTAACTCGAATGATTAGCAGACTTTTACAAAATTTGTGTGAGTGATTAGCAAAAGGCGATCTCGAGTTTATCAGCAAACAGTGTGTGTTTTCGGAGAGAATCATCGCCTAGGTTCGTACGTAGTCGTTCGTACAATGCCGTGGTAGTCTCCGTGTTTCATGTGAAGTGATCTTACCATCAAGCCGCTAACGAGGATTCCGCACTCGTTGGTGTGTGTCACGTCAGGATAGATCTGTAGTGTGAAGACCTTACAGGTTTCATACCTACTCATTAGATCTCGGATAATAGACTTATCCCCAGCGCGAATGAACTTGGTATGGCTGAACAATTGCTTGGTGAAGTGCTTTTCACGATCAGGAATAACTGAGTAACGAGGGTTTGGTGGAAGGGTACCCATGAGCTCCAGCAATTCTGAAATCATCCTTGCATGAACTAGTTCTGAACGGTTGGAAGAGAGCACAGAACTCCAAATGTTTCCCAACACAAGGTGGCTTAACGAGATGCATGGGGAATCAGTTAATAAAGCATTGACAACAACAATCTCCTTCACCTTCACACTTGTTGTGTCAACATTTCTTGGGAGAACATTATAGAGGACGAGCTTCCAGAGAACCTTGGCTAGTGGGCGGAGATCTTTACGAGCATGTGTTGTATATGACTTTGCTTGGGTTGAAGTCAGCTCGAAGATAGTGGTCAAATAACTCAGCCAAATATCAGGTGAAACCAGGGGAATTTCCTTCAAACTCTCTTCATCTCACACCTTATGCTCCAATGTGGTTCCGTCAGTGGAGGTGGAGTTATCAAAACCTAAAATCATCTGCAATCTCTCTGCAGACAGCTCAATATCATGCCCTCCCACTGAAGCATGCAGAGTCATGGGTGCTACAGGATCTCCCCTATTGCGCTTAACTGAATCACAAAACTCTTTGAGGGCATCCGGGTAAACCACGTCCTTGTTCCACTCTAAGGCTGCTAACCACCCCAGTCTACCAAATGAATCAATCACCCCGTAATATTTGAATTCAACCTTAAGCACACTCTTTTCCAGCATGAACTTGAAGTCGGAATCAATCTCAAAGACCTCAATCTCCTGCTCCAAATCTCTTTCCAGCTAAGGTGTTGGCGAGATTGTTTGGCGGCTTCTTTTCCTGGCACTGGACGTATCTGACCCAGCTTCTACCTTAGACCCCTTAGCCAGCTGTGCTAATAATTCCCATGCTTCGTCGTGCTCCTTGGCCAAAAATGTACCCCTTGAGGCTGCTGTGATCATGTTCCTACGCTCCTGGCTAATAACATCAAAGAAGTTCTTCACCAACATCCACTTGGGTACCTCATGGTGTGGACATTCCTGCAACATCTCGTTCAATCTCTCAAACGCCTCATGAAATTGCTCCCCCGGCTTCTGTTTAAAACCAGTAATGCTATTCCTCTTTTCAGTGGTTTTACTAATTGAGTAAAACTCATTAAGGAAGGCTCTCTTCATCTCCTCCCAAGTACGAATACTATTTGTTGGTAAGGAAGTGAACCAATGCTTAGCTTTGTCCTTAAGAGAAAAAGGGAACAATCTTAACTTGAGAGTGTCCAAGGGTAGTCTTTGCACTCTATTAGCCTTGCAAATAGCTGAGAATTCGGCCAGGTGATCATATGACTCTTCACTCTTTGTTCCATGAAACTGAGGAATGATGCTAAACAAGTGAGTCTTGATCTCCTGCTCATTCTCAACTTCAGGATACTGAATCGGTGACATATCAGGGACATCACCCGGTCTGTAATGGGACTCCACAGTCCTCCTGTCGTCTCCCATGTCTACATTGGGTTCAGTATCACTTTCAGGTTCCTCTGAATGTATGGATTGCTATTCTGAATCAGATGTCTCCAGTGTACTTGGATTACCACTAGTCAAGCATAGCTTGGACTAGCATACTAACAATGATAAACATAGATGAAAACATTCAAACTGCCAATAGTGTGTAAATACAATGAATTGGACGCCAAATGCCTGATCAGTGCTTGGTCTTCTTGTTTTTCTCATCTGGTTCGCCTCCTTCAACTGCTCCTCTGTGTGTGTAACACCAAAATTGCGAACCCCCTCAAATGTGGTAACCGTCCTCTTCAAAAATGCTGCCCTCACAGCAACTGCCGCACCAGCGTCAACCCCAGCGTTTGAAACGCTGGGAAGGACGCCGCATCAGGCTTCTGGGACGCTCAACTTCTGTAATGCCCCTATTCTGACGCTCCTTTGGCGTCTGGGATGCCTTGCACGAATTCAATACTCTAGTCACCATTTTGCTTATTTTCTTGCCAAACAACTGCAATCATAAAACTTACATTAGCAGTACCAATTTTCTTACATTTAACACACTAAAACACAACAAAAACACATAAAAATAGGAGTCATTTATATCACTGATCAACTGATAAGATGGATAAGTTGACACGAATCTATCTTAAAGAAGTCGTCTCAAGGCATGGAGTTCCTGTATCAATTATATCAAATAGGGACAGCCGGTTCACATCAAGATTTTGGCAATCGTTACAAGAGGCATTGGGTACACGCCTAGACATGAGCACGGCCTATCACCCGCAGACGGACGGTCAGAGTGAAAGAACGATTCTGACCTTGTAAGACATGCTAAGGGCATGTGTTATCGACTTTGGCAAAAGTTGGGACAGACACCTGACATTAGTTGAGTTTTCCTATAACAACAGTTATCACTCGAGTATTAAGACTGCTCCATTCGAGGCACTTTATGGGTGAAAGTGTCAGTCACCGCTTTGTTGGGCTGAGGTAGGAGATAGCCATATCAATAGACCCGAGATCATCCAGGAGACTACTGAAAAGATAGTCCAGATTTGGAACCGATTAAACATCGCACGGGATCGATAGAAAAGCTATGCAGATATTCGACGGAAGGATTTGGAATTCCAGGAGGGAGATCAAGTAATGCTGAAAGTCTCGCCTTGGAAAGGCGTAATCCATTTTGGGAAACGAGGAAAACTCAATCCTCGTTATATCGGACCATTCAAAATTTCCAAAAGAATTGGCCCGGTAGCCTACCGACTCGATCTGCCCCCAGAGCTTAGTAATGTTCATAATACCTTCCTCGTATCCAACCTTAAGATATGTCTGGCTGATGAAACACTCGTCATACCCATGGACGAGCTTGAGTTAGACGATAAGTTGAACTTCGTTGAAAAACCTGTGGAAATAATGGACCGAGAAGTCAAGAAACTAAAGCACAGTCGAATCCCGATTAATAAGATTCAGATGGAACTCTAAACGAGGTCCTGAGTTTACATGGAAACGCGAAGATCAGTTTCGGGAAAAACACCCTCATCTGTTCTCGAATACTCAAGTAGTGGAGAACACGAGTTAATTTTGGGACGAAATTCCCTTAACACGGGGAGACTGTAACATCCGACATTAAACGAGGTTAGCAACTATGACCTAATCAGTATTTACTAGCCAATTATAACCTAATCAGTGGTCATTAGCAATTAATCAAAGTGATTAACAATGTTCATGAAGAAAATCAACTCAATTAGAATCAAATTCATCGGTGCGATAAATCGGGAAATCAATTAATCCAATCGATTTACGATATGATGGATTAATTCAACTAAGTATATAATTAATCTATGATTAGTGACACTAATCATATACAAATACACTTACTTAATATTAATTAAGCAAGACTAAAACAATTCATTAAAACAATGCATCCAAAAGTATTTATGAAATTACAAGAAAAAGGAAATACAACAATACATTTCTAAATACATTTATACAAAAAAAATAAATGAAAATACATCAAAATACCCCTCATTAGGTCGGCCCTAGGAGAGTACACAAGGACTTGAAATATAAGTTTTTTACTCAACATATCAAGATCAAATCATCTTCTTTCAACTCACCAAAGATCTCACACTGTTAGCCCTAAAATAGTGTATAATTAAATATAATAAATGTCTAGGTTCAATTTATAATTAGGAATAGTTACTTTGGAGGAAATCTTAATTTCCAAGACTTTAAGGGGAGTGTTTGGACAAACCCCCAAAGTAAGCTTAGGTATATATAGTATTATTCTCCTAGGGTTTTAGAAAGAGTGAAAAGAGGAGCCTCCAGCAAGTGTGTGTGTGTTCTTGAGTGTGAAAGTTCCTAGAGATTGAGTGTCAAAATTCTCTCTTGTAATCTTCATATTCTTAATACAAATCGTTTGATTATTGTGTTTGAGTGCAAAATATACTGGGAATCAAAGTTGTCAATTGGTATGGACTTCAATGAGATGGTTTTCAGATCACTTTAGACTGGAACCCGGACTTCAATGAGATGGTTTTCAGATCACTTCAGACTGGAACCCAGACTTCAATATAAAGGCTTCTGATCACTCAGTTCAGGACCCGATCTTCAAAGCAATGGCTTCTACTTAATTCAAAGTGGAACCCGTACTTCAAAGCAATGACTTCTGCATCATGACAGATCAGAACCCGATCTTTCATGTTTAGATGGTTTCTAAACACCCAGTTTAGAACCCATGTTTACGCGACTTCTCTTAAATTTTCTATACTTTTTATGCTTATCAGTTTGAGTTTGAGTTTCATTCTTGAAATTCACTCATCACATTTTATGTTTCACTGATAATGTTCTTATTTGCAGGGGGAGTTTCAGATGCACTTTGAAGATGACATCTTAACGAAAAGTGTGTATGCATTTTGAATACTCTAATGCACACTTTAAAAGGTTTTGTTAGAGTAATCTGATTCTCTGATTGAATAAATTTCCACCAAGATTAATCGATCTAATCTTCGTGATGATCTTGATCTCATTCTTCCTGAGATTCTCTCAAATATTCTGATTTCTCCCACATATTCTGATTCTCTCATACATCAAGTTTCTCCCATACAAGCTAATTCTTTCATGATAGTCTGATTTATTTTCAATTCTAATATCAGACTTTTTATTAAAGTTCTCTCATACAGTCTCTCAAACTTCCCAAGATATTTCATTCAACTCTCATCCATCTTCTGAAATACCCCATGAGCTTCACTGATATATCTTTCAAGATATCATGCTAACTCCGATGATGCCCAATATGTGTGATTAGGCATATATATATATATATATATATATATATATATATATATATATATATATATATATATATATATCATTCCTATGGTCTAAACCAGAGCCGGAAGACCTACCCAAGGAGCAAACCACTTTAGTTTGTGTGAGTAAGGGTTCTTAGGTCAATTAGTTGAGGAGTGTTAGTTACCACGGGGTACTAGCAGGGTCGAGCATAGATAAAATGCAATTGAGAGGGTTTATCGAAAGGAGATGGGGTGCATCATGAGCTAAAAGTGAGCTAGAGGGAGTTCAATTGAAAAATGACGAGAGCTGAGGGGTGAGAAAGGATTAAAAGAAAAGATAAATCCTACCAACATCGTGTCAGTCTGCTGGGTTTCCTACATCTGTTACCAAATTCCATGTGTTGGAATTAGGTATTGAACAAGAAGTCATGGACCCAGTAACGCATGCACCTAACCCCCCCTAGCTACTCAGTCGTCTCTTAAAACACTTCTGTTTCAATTCACACGGAGTTATATCACATACTCTATCGACATATCATTTGGATATTGTTGATATTGAATCAAGGAAGACATTCTCTCCGGTCTCCGACTTCAGTTGATGCACTTTGAGTCTAGAGCTTAATGTTATACACTTTTAGGACACATGGAGTCTACAGTCTGCGTGACTATAAACAGCTTGTCTACCGAGACAAAGCCGGAACAAATATGAGTGATTCTTTCATGATAAAGGATTTCATGATGATTATTTGGAAATCCTACCAGTGTCGATGTCACGCCAGCGCTGAACGTAGGTCACATAGACATAGTCTATTGTGCAAACAGAACTCCTATGTGGAACTGGAATGTTACTTACAAATGATTTCATTTCTCTTTTATTTGTTCAGGTTGCAAAGCCATGAATGGATTTTATGATGTAACTGTTTACACTCTGTTATTGAGGGGGAGAGTTACTGATTGAGAATGTAACATGAGAGAGATAAGTACTTCTGTGTCTGTAATGTTCGTAAATGTAATATTTTCTTTCTGAGTCTGTAATCATGTGCTTCGACAAAGAAAGAAGATTTGAAGACACAATGAGGTTGTTCATTTGAAGGGGAGAGCTGAAGTGATTACATGATGATCATAATTCTCATGATCATCATGAGGGGGAGAATGTTCTGAAAAGAGTTGAAATATTTTGAAAGACCTACTAAACGCAAGGGGAGAGCCACCGATCTGAAACATTTAAGGGGAGAGTCATCTGAAGAAGATCAATGATATACTTCAAAAGTTCAGAGATCAGAGTTACTTCAAAGATCAGAGATCAGAGTTTAGAGCCCAAGACTTCAGAAGAATACAAGCCTTAATTACAAGAAGGGGGAGATTTCTTAGAGATTTTATTTCTTGTAATTCAAGCTTGTGAAATTGCGCTTAATTGTAAATATTTAATTATACACTAAAGGGGTGATTGTTAGCCCTAAAATAGTGTATAATTAAATATAATAAATGTCTAGGTTCAATTTATAATTAGGAATAGTTACTTTGGAGGAAATCTTAATCTCCAAGACTTTAAGGGGAGTGTTTGGACAAACCCCCAAAGTAAGCTTAGGTATATATAGTATTATTCTCCTAGGGTTTTAGAAAGAGTGAAAAGAGGAGCCTCCACCAAGTGTGTGTGTTCTTGAGTGTGAAAGTTCCTAGAGATTGAGTGTCAAAATTCTCTCTTGTAATCTTCATATTCTTAATACAAATCGTTTGATTATTGTGTTTGAGTGCAAAATATACTGGGAATCAAAGTTGTCACACACTATTTTCATCATTTCACCATCTTTTCAAGATCCAATTATTCTCTATAAATAGAGAGCTTTTATTTCATTTTTATCACACCAAAACCTCTCTTTTCTCTCTTCAAAAACCGGCCAAAGGCATTGTGCAAATCCAAAAACTTCAATTTTTGGTGTTCTTGAAATAATTCAAGTGTTCTTCATATTTTGAAGTGTTCTTGGTGCAACTTTTGCAAGAGTTTCAACTTCTTCTCATTTGCATTTATATAAAACATCAAAGTAAGTAAATACTAACCTATCATATCTTATATTTATGTTTATATAAGTGTTGCATAATATATATAATCACCAACAACAACAAGTTTCATAAAAACTCAAGTTTATATATCTCTAGTTTTTGTTTTTAAGTTGTCTTCTTCAAATGTGTTTATAAATATATAAACACATCATGAAATTATAAATATTATGAAAACAAGTGATATAAATGTGTTTTATAACTTTTATACAAGTAGTCTTTGAATAAACAAAAAGAATCAAATGATATTTCAAGTTTATGAAATACGGAATTTCGCCAGAAATGTTGCATCAACTTTGAAAAATCTTAACTTCATAACTTAACAAAATGAGTTGATTCTTGTCTCAAAAGTTAGATCTATGTTTAATCTAGAAGTTTTCATAATTTATTATGGAGTTTAGAACCCCCAGATATAATTTGGAAACCCGAAAGTTTGACAGCTCAAAAATGGCCAACATAGGTTTTTAACGAGCTTGTTCCCTAACCTAAACACCTCAAAAAATGGTTGTTTCTGACTATAAAAATTATTTGTATATGTTAGTTTAATGTCCAAGAAAACCAAAGCCTAAATCGTTTTGGAGCTTGGTCAAAAACAGCCTCAAAGTAGGCCGAAAAACCTTCGAAAAGCTGGAAAATTATATATATATATATATATATATATATATATATATATATATATATATATATATTTGACGTTTTAAATGAGTTTTATTTATAAACTTGTAATGTTGGGTGATTTAAGACATAAAAACCTTTATATATACATATTATCATATATGGGAGATTATTAAGTCCCTTATATCATTTAGGGCTTGGTTAATCACATCCGGATCATCACCCATCAATCTACGCTAACTTGCATTTTACGCAAATATTTTACCATCACACGCTCGAGTCTTCATAGCCCCTATTTTCACACTGTTATGTTTTGGGGTTGAAATACATGCTACGTTTTCATATGGACACGAAAACTACTTCATTTCTATTATGTATTACACATGTGGTTCCATCAGCCCTCAAATCATGAACCGTTAGTTACATTTATTTGTAAGCGCGAATATATTGTGGATAGATCTATCGAGAGTCATGTCCCCCATTCGGGTTAGTCTTACTGGCTAACGGCGGAATGCATATATATTTAACATTACGGTGTTACGCATGGGAATACTGCACAAGGCAAACTCATAATTAAGTTTCGGTTGCATGATGGTTTATATGTAATACATAACATGGAATTTATGATTTTATAAATTCAAACTCAATGTTGATGTCCATAAAAGTCATATTTACGTGTAAACCTATGAGCTCACCAACAATTTTGTTGACGTATTTTAGCGTGTATTTTCAGGAAATTAAGGCAAGTGCACCGCATCGAAAGTATTTTCAAGCTTCCGTACTTTTGGAGTCGCATTCATTTTCAAACTCTCGGAGATTTATTTACATTATTTTGGTTAATTTAATTATGTATTTAAATCTCTGTAATTTGCGAACTACACTTTATCATTTCGGGCTATGTAAAACATTTCTATATTTTTAAGTTATATCGATGTATTTTGAAAATGTCCATATAGTGGTCGTTCGTTATGATTAGGGTTACGCTTCCGCGACATCATGCTTCGTTGGCAACTGGGGTAACGGGGTGTGACATTTCACAACATTTTCGTTGTCATTATTTAATGGATAATTGGCGGTCACTATTGAAATATTCATGGTTTTCTAATTTGTGCATTTGTAGGTTTTTTTCTCAATCAACATACACTCACACATGTTGTGTATTTGTTTTGATTCGAAGCATCCAGCAATTGAAGTTATTGACAATCAATCAACGGACGTTCCATTTGAAAACAAGTATGATCTTGTTCCTCGTGAAATTGTAAGTATCATCATTAACATAATAGATTGAAATATTTTGTGACATACTGGTGTATCTTGTGAATGATCATTTTATAACTGAACTTACTGTTTTCATTACTCAACTAATGTGAATGGCCATTCATATACACTATTTGACCATTCATATGAGTGTTTTCAGAAACAATATCATTATACATTTAAGATTATTGTAGACACATGTTGATATTATTGTATACATATGCTGATATTAATTGTAGACAAGTGATGATATTATTCAACTAATTGAATGGCCATTTACATTAGCCACTTGACCATTCACATGAGTCATTTCAGAAATAATATCATTATAATGTAAGATTATTGTAGATATATGCTGATATTATCAACAATTTGTTTTTGCAGCGAGCAATGTTTGTTCAATACATGCGTGAGGTTGGTCATCCTTCAGCAGATAGGATTGAAATGATTGAACATTTTAGGCTAGAAATGGTATGGAGGTCGTGTTTGAATGCTGTGGATTGTGGCATATTCACAATAAGGCATCTCGAAACATATGTGGGAGATTCTACTTGGGTTTGTGGCTTCAAACGACAAATGAAGTTACAGAAGCCACAGTTGGACCATCTCCGTCACCACTATCTTTCAAAGATTTTGCTTCATGAGAATGTTGTGGATTGTGGCATATTCACAATAAGGCATCTCGAAACATATGTGGGAGATTCTACTTGGGTTTGTGGCTTCAAATGACAAATGAAGTTACAGAAGCCACAGTTGGACCATCTCCGTCACCGCTATCTTTCAAAGATTTTGCTTCATGATATCAACATGCATGCTGAGGAGATGCATAACAAAGCCATTGAATGACAAAAGAGACCAAGGAGTGAGAGGATGAGGTTGTTAAAGTCAGCTGACAAAAACAAGGTTGAATGTACGAACAAATGATTTCATGAATGTTTTTGTTGATAAGAGAATTGATGCTTGCTGCAAATTTGCTGTTTTCTGGTCTTGAACATGTACAAATGGGTTAACTGACACACGTTTTTACTTATTATGTTAGCTATTTTTAAATACAACATATACATGCAACAGTTGTATGAAACTTGATTAACCATAGTTATTTGTATGGTTTATAGTTATTGATATGGTTTATAGTAGGATGTCCATTCACATTAGTTGAATGACAATTTTCATAAATACAATGTCTATTTACAATGTAATACTTAATCATTGACATCCATTATTCTCTTACCACTTGGTCAAATAGTAACAGTTGCCGAAATGTATGTGAATTGACTGTTAATTATAATGTGAATGGTCAAACAATATATGTGAATGATCATTCACATTAGTTAAATCATCATTCACAATGAGACATTTCATCATTCACATGTATATTAACTAATTGTTTAATCACAGAGCATTTACCATTCACATTAGCCATTCACCATTTACATAATTAAGTTGAATGACCATTCACATATAATAATATATTATTTTAAATGTGACATTTGAATGGTCAAATACATTGTGACATAAATTTTATTGTAAAGTAAAAACTTAGGAATTTTATACTTGAGCATTGACCATTCACATTAGTTGTATAATATAAGCACATGTCTACAACTAATATCAGTGTATGTATACAATAATTTTACATGTATAGTGATATAATGTCATTCAGAGTGGTTGTATAATATCAACATATTATACAATAATATTAGTTTTATGACCATTCACATGATGTATTGGACCATTCACATGAGCAGATATTAACATTCATGTATTGTAAAATAACTATGTAAAAGAATAACAAGTCATTAATCACTATTCATTAACTGTATCATACTATTCACTTTCTATATATTTACTATTTTCTTTCACTGTGCATCTTTATTTGGACAATTCCTTGAATCATGGTGTGATAGCTCATTACATATCTTGCATTTTCGTGGAGCTCTTGCACTTTTTGTTATTGCCTTCTCTCGATCGCTTGTCAACCTTTTCGAGGTTCCACATCCTTTGTTTCTTATTCCTTGCGTGGAAGTATTGTAATCTCATTTGGTTGAGGGACACCCAACAATTGCTCTACGACATCTTTCTTTTTGCATACCCGTTTATCACGACCTGCAGTTAATTCCATTATCAACTCATGATGTCTCTTTTTTGCATTTTCAATAGCCGCATCATCACCCAGTAACACTTGTATACAATATGCAAGATCCTCATACATTTCACGAACGTTTGCCTCAAAGTTTGTTGACTTTTTTGATGATTGTGGTGTTGTACGTTGTAAATTTGCAAGGATGATTGTGAATATATTCTTTGTCCATCGTAGTGGTATGTACTTTTCAGGTATGTCATCCATATCATGAATCCTAAACACATAAAATATATGACGGCATAGGATGTCGAACCTTTCGAAATACATGCAGCTACAAGTTATATTTACATCTTTCTCATCGAAAACTACCTGTAGATGATTAATATGGTTGCTAACGTCAGTATACAATGAGAATCATTACTGTTTTCATTATTCAACTAATGTGAATGGTCATCCAACTAATGTGAATGACCATTCACATAAACTAATTGACCATTCACATGAGTCATTTCAGAAATAATATCATAATACATGTCTCATAAAACATAACATGAACATATATATCATGTGAATGGTCAAATACGTAACACACCATTTACCATCCACATAAGTTTAATTCACAGTATAAAATTTTATCATTCAAAGAGAGCTTAAACATATTAGAATAATTCATATTACATTATTTGACCATTCACATTTGAGTTATTATCTTGTGTGAAAGGTTAAAAATACACAAACACAGTCTAAACACGTGAATTGTCAAATATTACATTCTGAATATTCATTAATCTAATGTGAATGGTGATATAGCTAATGTGAATGCTTTTTTATCATTTGACCATTCACATCCAGTATTTCAGCATTCACATGATGAGTTTCAGTAATAAGATTTGTATACAATGATAATGACTACTAATTTCATATTAATCTTCGGGTCATAAAGCTTACCTCTACTACTTTTTTAACTCGTATGTCGTTTCCAACCTCTTTCAGTGTATACGTATTAATATATTCGTCGTTGGCAAATGAAATTGGCAGCACACCGAATGAACTCTTAATGATTTCTTCTTGTACTGTACCAAAGATCTTGAACGTGAACATTTCTGATGCTTTTTTTCCATGTTCAGCCCCGTATTCAAATCCAACCGCTTTGTTCTCGATTCGTAATCCAATGTCCTTTGCATGTTTCTTTGGGAGTTAAATGCACTATCGAAATGACTAAAAAAGTCAACCAAATTGGAGGTTCTTTTCAAATAATGGTTGACGAAGTTGTTTTGTCCCTCCGATAAAGACGTTGTTCTCATTAAGCCCGACATTGGAATGTCTCAAAAAAACGCAGGTTTCCACTCTTCTCTAATTTCATAAAGATCATTGAACCATTTATGATTCTCAAGCTAAAATTCGATCATTATCTTATTCCATTCAACCTCGAATTCATCTACTTCAATATTTTGGTTCCAAACAACGTCCATCAATCGCTTTGAGAAATGTGAATCTTTCGTGCACAACGTTGGTACCTTTTTTAAGTAAACATATTAGCATCATATTAAGTTAAAGATCAAGCAGAAAAACATGTGAATGTTAATTTTTCAATAAATACCTTAATTGCAAGCTTATTCCATTATATGCCACATGCAGAAACGGTGGACAGCCTTGTTCAAAACTAATTTCACTGCATTTTTCATTGATGGGTCTTGGTCTGTTACAACAATATTCGGCTCTCGTCTATGTACGCATATAAATTCATTGAGTAGCCATTTGTATGACTTTATATCCTCTTTACTTAGCAACTCAGTGCCAAATGAAACACACTTTTTATGATTGTTAATACCGGTGAATGGGACAAGAACCATATCATGCCTGAAAATAATTATTCACAATACATATTTATGCATTCACATTAACTGTAAAATCGTATATGTTACTGAAATCCACATTCTGATTATTCATTCATCTAATGTGAATGGTAAAATGAGTAATGTGAATGGTGAATGATCAGTTAAATATTTGTCCATTCACATACAATATTTGAGCATTCACATTCAGTTTTAGTTATTATATTAGTGTACTCTAAGTGTTATGTTCTAATTTCATATGAACAGTTAACATTTTAACCATATACTTACTTGTTTGTGCTGTATGTTGCATCAAAAGACACTATGTCACCAAAAGCAACATAGTTTGCCACTTCTACTTTATCTGCCCAAAATATTGCATTTAGGAAGCCACCATCTTTTATTGAGTGGTGAAAATGAAAGTCTTTAACATTTTCTGATTTCTTTGTATACTTTTCAACAATCATTTGTGCGTCACTACCCCCAACATAGCAGTTTAAGTCTTTTTTATAATTCTTGAAATCTGTCCTTGTTGACCCAACATAAGGGTATCCTCCAAATAGCTCTTTGCATAGCTTGTGGATGTTTACATCACCGATATTTGTGTTGGATGCCTTTTGAATCATTATTTGTTGTTCAAAGTTTAGCTTCCTTGATGATCGCATGAGATATGCATCTTCGGATGTCACGAGACAGTGATTGTGGGGCTCTTTAAATTTGTAAGGGAAAATGATATCAAATAGCTCTGAACTTTCGACTTTGTACACATTTATGTAGTAAACTTTTTTTTGTGCACATTTCGTAGTCAAAGTTTAAAAATTGTTCCAATTTGGTAGTTGGCGTACCGTTTAACCGGTTGCTTCCGGTTTCGATGCCTACGTGGACAAGTTTTTAATGACGTGGCTACCCGTTTTTATATTATATCCGGTTTTATCTACGTGACAACCTGTTTTTTAAAATCACCCGGGTTTATAATCGGTTTTTTTAAAAAACGACGTTATAAACTCGGGTGACTTCTTAATTTCATACGGCGTTATAAACCCGGGTGACTTTAAAAATGGGTTGCCACGTAGATAAAACCGGGTATAATATAAAAGCGGGTTTCCACGTCATTAAAAAATTGTCCATGTAGGCATCGAAACCGGAAGCAACCAGTTAAAAGGTACGCCAACTACCAAATTGGAACAATTTTTGAAACTTTGACTACCAAATGTGCACAAAAAAAAGTTCACTACATAAATGTGTACAAAGTCGAAAGTTCAGAGCTATTTGATGCCATTTTTCCAATTTGTAAACCTCAAACTTCCCTTCATTTGTTATATGGAATCTTATTTGTGCTTTGCAATCACTCTTAGCTGAAGGTACCATACGCTGCCGTTGCTTCTTTCCGGAGAAGCTGCTGTGTTTTGCTTTTTCAGGCACTCCTTCTTTGTTACATACCATTGCCCTCATTCTTTCTTCACCTTTAACGCCTCTTTTTAGAGTTGATAAACGTGTATCAAATCCATCCAAATGTGCATATGTTTTATAAAAGTTCACCCCTTCATCTAAAGTATTGAAAATCATTTTTTCTCTTGGTTTGACGTCTTCGAGTAAAAGTGGAATCCAATACATATGTCCCCCTGGAGTCGTTTGAATTAAAAATGCTTATTCCTCTTGATCTATATGAAAAGAAAAATGAATTTGAATAATACTAGGATTGTATCTGAAATGACTCATGTGAATGGTCAAATAGTTTATGTGAATGGCCATTCACATTAGTTGAATGACCATTCACATTACTTGAATGATGAAAACAGTAATTTCCATTATAAATATCAAATGATCAAATGTATCAGACAGTAACAACATCAAAAACATTATTTAAAGTAGTAACATAAACGACATATCATAAACTAATAACATCAACCAATGTGAATGATCATTTAACCAATGTGAATGATCATTCACATTACTTGAATGATGAAAACAGTAAGTTCCATTATAAATATCTAATGATCAAATGTATCAAACAATATCAACATCAAAAATATTATTTAAACTAGTAACATAAACGACATATCATAAACTAATACCATCAACCAATGTGAATGATCATTCACATTCGCCATTTCACCTTTCACATTAGTTGTATCATATCAGCACCTAACATGTATTCTGTGAATTATTCAACTAGTTTATGTGAATGGTCATTCAGCTAATGTGTATGGTCATTCACATTGGTTGAATGACCATTCACATTAGTTGAATGACGAAACAAAGTAATGTGAGATTTTGTCATTACATACCATAATTGTTAAATGTGTGTTATCGATATTGCATACAAAAATTTTGAAAATCTAATGAGAATTACTTATAACAAATCATATGCTGAACATAATTGATTTTATAAGTGAACTTACTGTTTTCTTCTTCATTATCATCGACGTCATTAGGGTTTGTGTTTTCAGCATCAACATCAACAAGTACAGTTTGCTTCTCCATACCAATCGATTCCTCCATGAATGTAAATTTCAAAGGATTCTGTGTTAAACACAATGGATTCCTCTCTGATTGGTTGTATTTAATTGAGAGATTTCAGAGGATTCAGTATCAGGTGAAGAAATCACGTCTATATAACACACAAATCGTTCCCTTAATGAAGCTGAAATCGCGTTGTATAGGAATGTCCATCGTGCCCCTCCCGCTTTATTTTTAATCCGCAGGTTGGTGAATGGTGCGTTGGGTACACTGGATTTCACATGGTACACTGGGGAACCAAATTCTATATATATATATATATATATATATATATATATATATATATATATATATATATATATATATATATATATATATATATAGGGTCGAGATCCATGGAAAACTATATTAGACTGGAGTACTGGAAAACCATATCAAATGTACATGTTTATTATGATAAAATGTTAAATTTTATGTAAAATTATAACATACATATGTTCAAAATTGCATTATGATTAACTAATTCATATCATTTACATGTTCATTAAGACAAAATGTTTAATTTCTCATGCAAAAATGCGTAATATACACATGTTCATGCATATTGCACATTTGAACATGTGCATATTGTTATTTTGCATGAAATGGAACATTTTATCCTAATGAACATGTAAATGATGTGAACTAGTCAATAATAATGCACATTTGAACATATGATATATATATATAAATATATATATATATATATATATATATATATATATATATATATATATATATATATATATATATATATATATATATATATATATATATATCATAGTTGTGCATTAAATTTAACATTTTACCGTAATGAACATGTACATTTAATATGGCTTTCCAGTTTTCCAGACAAAGATGGTTTTCCATAGATCTTGAACCTATATATATATGAGATGACATATAAATATAATGAACACATTTTACAACATTTGTATTTTTTTTAGATATTTGATTACAACAATATTTGTATTTTTTTTATTTGATAAATAAATGAATAATATCATATATAATTATAATCTAATTATGAACAATTAGTCTTTCATTTATTTGATAAATAAAATGACAATATTAAAAATGTATATGCATCCATTATTCCATTTAATTTATTGATAATTGTATATGATTTAATTATCCAATTAAAAGGATAAAATTTTAGTTTAAATGTGCGCTATAAATATAGGTCAAGTCTAGGGGGTTTTACCATCTATCATGATACACATGAAGCATTTGACCCTATAGGACTGAATCTCTCTCTCCCACATTTTTTCCTTAGCAAAGAAAAACCTTTCGGTTTTTGTTCGTTATGGAGTAATCACCGGTAACACCGAAAACATTCCAATTAAATTATTTTTGCTCATATTATTGGAATAAAGTTTTATTTTATTCTATTAATGATTATGTCTTGTTCCTAGATCTCTAGACACAATCTTGTTTGTGTTTTTATTTTAATTATGCTGCTTTGAATTTTTACTTGGAAATTGCTAATACGTGTAAATAACTCTAACAATGACAATATACATTGAATCATTGCATGACAATATGACATTATAAAATATTCTTCATTTCTTAAGGTTTAGAAAAAACTTATTTGTTAAATCTTTATTGTCGCACATTACATTTGTTCTCTCTCTAACAAAATTTTGAATACATTTATAGATTATGAACTTATTTAAACGTGTTCTAATTTTCGAAAATTTAGTTTTTCTAATAATAATAAGTTAAAGATATATAATATTTGTCGCTGTTATTAATAAAAAGTTAAAAGTTGTTGCTATTATCTGTAAAAAAAAGGTAAAAGTTATTGTTGTTAATGGAAGATATAGCAGGTTTTTCTAAGTAAAAAATGACTATTATCAATAAAAAGTATAAAACTTGTTGTTATTGATGATAACAAATACATAATGTGACTATAAACGATAAAAAATATAAAAAGTAACTATTTTTGACATATAACCCTTGTTATTAATATCAACAACGTTTGTATTTTTCTTTACCGATTAGCCATTTTTACACCTAGAATTCTACTATAGCATGTCACCACAACACTTTTACTTATCATAACAACTAATTTTATTATTTACCGATGATGTCAACAACTTTTATTTTTTGCCAATAATATTACAAAAATTAAAATTAATAAAGAAGATGAACTTTAAATAAATTAGTAAAGAAAAATATAATTTTAATAAAAATAAAAATTAAATTTTAAATAAAATACGAACAATAGTAAATGTAAATAAAATATTAAAACATAAGTATATTTATAAATAAAATAAGTGTGTTTAAAATGAATTAAGTATATATATAAATAATATAATTATAAAGATAAAATAAAAATAAAATAAATGTTGGACTATAAATGGGTAAATAATAAAACCATAGGGACTAAAAACGTCTAAATGAAAAAGGTAAAAATGTCATTCATACAAATTTAACGGTTGTGTCGTTAAGTTTAACGGACGAGGGACTAAAAGTGCACAAAATTAGCAAAATAGGGATGAAATTTGACCTTATTAAGGTTAAGGAACTGATTCCGGATAAACTATCAAACCACAAGTACCAAATATGTCCTTTACTCTTATTATTTTTTATAAAATTCACAAATTGGTTTAAAATTTATTTAACTTGATACTTAAACGATTAATTGAAATTTGGAGATCAAAATAATCAAAGTGAGTTTATTAATGGCTTCGATTAATTTCGGCCATCAAAGGGTTTAATACCATACTTGTTTTGGCTCATATGAGTTGAGTCTGTTAACAAAGGTCGATTCATTTTTGTTTTCTCGTGATTCGTACTTTAAATTAAATCGGATTTGAATAAAAGTAAGTTTTAATGTTGAAATTAAAATTAACACCATTTGAGATGTTAAAATCGTCATGTGATTGTTTTTTTAATTCTTTGGCCTAATTAAAAGTAAGTGGTAATTTTAATTTACAAACTAGATTAAATTTATGCATTTAATATTTAAATTCCATCAAAGTCATTATAAAATTAAAATGATATAATTTAAAGTATTCGATTTTTTACATTGATGAAATTGTGACTTTGAGTTCGGTGCTTGGTCATGGTTTAATATTTTGAGTTTTAATATCAAAATAACGTTTTTGGTAGAAATCGTTTAAAATCATGAAATTATTAACTTACGATATAATCAATTTTTTGAAGTGTTTTTCAATCGCGGACGTCCACGAAAGTTGCCGAAGAATGCGTCAACTTCAAATACACAACAAGAAAAAACTTACACACAAAGTGAAGTTGATAAAATGTTTGCTCGGCAAAACGAAATGATCGCTCGGCAAAACGAATGTTCGTTCGGCAAAATCAAGTGAATGAAGCTTTATTTAATGCCTTACGGTCCGCGGATATAAATATTCCAAATGTTCAAACGATTGTTCCCCAATCGTTATCTGAGGAGGACGATGAAAACGAATTGAAGATGAAGTCAATTAGTTTGTATATACAAGATGCTGTTATTTTAACGATGAATTGTTTGGTTTGAACTGTGAAATTATTGTTTGAATGATACTTTTATGATTATGGACGTTATTTTATGATTTATATAGAAGTTCTGGAAGTAATGGTTGAAAATACAAGTTATATTAATCCCGATTGGGGGTAAAAAATGAAAAATATCTGCCAATTTTTTAAGTATTTTGCGACGACATATTAAGCTCGACGATAAGTCCTCGCAAAAGGTAGTTTAGGTTTTTTTAAAAATGCTCTTTTGCGACGACCTATCAATTTTTGCGATGAAATTTGTCTTCTAGGTACATGTTTTGCGACGACAAATGTCGTTGCAAAAAGTTATATCCATTTTATTTTGATTTGCTTTTTCTTGTCTTTTTGCGACGAAATTGCCGTCGCCAAAGATGCTCACGTGTCATTTTCTTGTTGCTGACTAATGTCGTTGCAAAAAGTTACAAAAGTCGTCGCATAAAGGTGGTCTTATAGAAGAAAGTATACAACATTGAAAGGATCTTATAAATTATACAACATTGAAAGGATCTTATAAATTATAAAATAAGATACTTAATGATATCATATAATATTTTCATTTATATTATTTTTAAACAAATGGAGAGTCGCCGTTGAGATAAGTCACAGATCATGTGATGCAGTGCGAAAATGGAGAGTCGCCGCCGTCATTTGAGTTCCACGAGGCGTCGAGGGGCCTCTCAAGCTCTCACTTCTGCGTATGCCAGACTCACCTCCTCGTCTCCTCCGCTCCTCGACCTCGTATCGCAGAGCCAAACTCACCTCCGGTAGTAAGTAACGATTTTTTTTCAATTTCATTCAATCATTCTTATAACAAAGTTCCATGCAGAATTTCCAATTTCATTCGCAGACTACACTTCAGAAATCTTTTGATTTAGTGATTTGATTTCAGAAATCTTCTAATTTGGAATTTTCAGAAATCTTCTGATTTTCACATGTTGATTTCTGCCTACTTGGTTTATGGTTACTTGTTGATTATACTCCTATTGGCCTGTTATCAAACAGAAGCCGGACAGTGCACTGTGGACAGGTCCTCAGGTTGTATATTTTCATTATTTTAATCTTTTGCTAATCGTTTTATGAATTTTTATGTCTTCTAGGATGAGAAAACACGAGTCTGGGTATGAAAAACGTATTAGTGAAGTTTATAAATACATTTCAGTTCTTAAGTTTATAGCAACGTTACGTTAGTTGTTGATCATGAATACTAAGAAATGTGTCCTAATACTAAAGTGTCATGACACGTCTTAGGACAAACCTAAATGCTCTAGTAATATTATTGAATTGAATTCTAGTGTCTTACGAAGATGTTAATTAATTTATTTCCTAAATAGGACACTTGTTAGAGTTGTAATACATTTTACCTAATAAAACCGTTGGTTGCATCCCATGAAAAAGACTTACAAAACGTCCAGACTACCATATGACAAAAATACCTCATTGGTTCTTATTGACATAGAGGCTGACACGAACTATATATATCAACAAAGGTATGAATCAATCCCTAGGTATCATCAAAGGGTCATCATTTCGTTGTGAACATTGTGAACAACCATAAAATGACTTTGAATCTTATGAATCTTGTTGAAAATACTACTGAACCATTTTACCTATTAACCTTATTGGATCCTATAAATTTTGTTGAATCCTATGAATTTGTTGAATCTTATGAACCTTGTTGAATCATATGAATCTTGTCTACGTAGACACTTGTATCAACCATTTGAATCATATGAATCATGTTACAAACATTTGTTGATATATATGAATGATTATATGTATTTTTTATTTGTTCACAATATTCACAACGAATAACTTGTATATAATGAATCTCATCCTATATATAGACTAAGTAACGACGGGCTTTATTGACCATCTTCAACTAGTCATGGTCTCAAGTAATGACACCCTGATTATTATGAAAGGAGGGTACACTTGCATTGCAAAAGCATGTTGCATCCAAGTGAAGCAACTGAATTCTTCAGCAGTACTAGCTTCCTAGAAAGTTGAAGGAATTAGAGTCAATCTCATAATTCTCTTTTGAACTTGTATTATCTCAAATTTCATTATCATTTTATACTAAACTGGTTACTTGTATATTGGTTATCTTAGTGGTGTGCCAAAAACTGGAAGCCAATCCAAGTAGTCTTGGACGTACACCAAGTTAAATCAACAGAGGCATGGAACGTAATTCACCCACAAAACACCAAGTTTGATTAACAAACAAGCAACAACTTACAGAGAATAGCAAAATAATGCTTTTTAAAAAATGTAAACATACAACATACTATTTTTTTTAATGCGGTTTGGAAGCTAATCAACATAGGGGACACATTGCCACACCGATTATTATTAAAATATATAAAATCTATGTGGTCAACCCATAAAACTAAGTACAGATTGAAATAATTGTGAAGCTATTTCATAGATGATAAACACTACATTATGAAGCTACTTTTTATGTGAATTCTTGATAGGATGTCAAAATGCCACGAAAGGATTTGAAATGAACATTAACGGAACCAATTTCTTGAATTGTTGAATTGATGAATTCATATACCGTGACATTAGAAACACATGCAAAGCCTTTTATAGAAACGAAATTATACGAAGCAATATGGATTAATCATGATTGTTAGACTAATTATGTAAAATAGATTAGATATTGTATTTATTATGTCATTATAGAAAGTACAAGGACCTAAACTAGCATTTATGAAATCCGAAGAGACGTGTCCTTCCGAAAAGACACAATCTTTACGAAAAGGTTCAATGAAGAGTTGCATCCGTTCGTTCGCACCTCTTAGTCTAATATATATAGGATTCTTATCGAAACATTGTAATGTGTGAATTCTAAAGATTGTTAGGTTGATTATATGATCATGTGCAAATCTTTTATTTTATCCAACAATTTCCAACAGAAGCTATTAGCTGTATTATAGAAACAAATATCTGAATTCAACAGGAACCAACATATGATATTGTATGAACATATGAAATTATACATGAACAAATAGAAATCATACAAAGACATATGAACCGGCCAATGAATTCACATACGAATTTACAAAGCTTTTTCACAGAAATAAATGCAAGCTATTTCATAGACCAACAAACAAAAAAAATATTGGTCTATTGTGATGAAATTATACAGGATTTGAGTATAATTGGGTTAGAATTTTTCCAAACAAAGATTGTGACTTTGAGCGGCGTTAGCAGATCTCCCATCCATGTTCTATGTCTTTGCGTCCCTGACTCTTCATTTCCTAGCCCTCCCTGACTCTTTTCTATCCTCAAAAATTTGCTAAGAGTCATGCCTATATGGAGTGCGTTTCATATCCCTCCATGTCTCTTCGTTTCCTATACATGTTTAATGTTAAATGGGCTACAAACTGGACCTAGTATAACGTAAAGTGGACTAAAATTTTGTTGCCCCTTACATTTTGTTGCCCTGGGCAGATTGCCCCCTATTCACTACAAGAAAATGGAGTAAATTCGACGGCCACCTATTGCGACGACACATGTCGTCTCTATAGGTAACAACACGACAAAAGACTTGGCTTTTTGGAGTTGACCAAGACTGATGGCTACTGCGACGACTTTTGTCGTCGCTATAGGGTTTTTAAATTTTTTTTTTATTTTTTTTTTGGCTCTAAAATGATTTATTTCGCGGTGAAAGTGCCGCCTTTTTTTTAGTGATATTGCGACGACAAAATGGACCATTTGCGACGACATGTCGCCGCTGAAACCCTACTGCGACGACAACCCTGTCGCCGCAAAAAGCCACCTCTACTACACAGCCTGCTCGACTGCTTCTCTCTTCACTTTACCATTTCAGTTTTCTTTTCTCCAACAAAATTCTCTCATCTCTCTCTATTGCAGCAGCTCTCGGTCTCTCTATCTCTCACGTTACAAACTCCGGTAACCCACCTCCGGTCACCTTCGCCTGTCACATTTTCCGGTACCCACCACCGGCACCATTTTCAGGTTATAAATCTGAGTTTTCTTTGTACATTTGTTTTATTTTGTATATTAAAGTCTTGTTTATACTTTCTAATCTTTTTTTTACTGTTTTGAAGCCCCGATCCGGTCTCCACTTTCATTTTCCTCTCGCCGGAAAATTTTCCGGTCGCCGGTCTTGCCAAAGGTATGTTCTTTTTAGATAAACCATTTTATGTTATTAGTTCTATGTACTATGCATTTTAAAACTCTTAAAAACTTATACAATGGTATATGTTTTTTAAAAAAATATGTATGCATTTTACTTAAATATATGTTATACAAATAGAAATACAATGATATGTTGTCTTTTTATTATTTAAATTTCTAGTATTTATGTTTTAAATATGTAGTTGTAATATTTTAAAAATATCTAAACAACTAATATATATATTTATTTATGTGTTTCTGTTAATTGTTAAATAATTATGTTAAAGTTATTTATATTAATTGCTACATATTTTTTTCTTGTTGATTGTTAAATAATTATGTAAAAGTTAATAAAAGAATATATATATTATTGACATAGACAAATAAAAGTTAATAAAAAACTAAAATTTAAAGTAAATAAAATCTAGAAAATACTAAAATAGAGAATTAAAATAGAATATATTAAAACTAAAAAAAGATATTATATTAGATAATATTATAGCATGTAAAATGAAAAGTAACATAAGACTAAATTATATAAAACATATATTACTATTTATATCAATTATTATTATTATTATTACTTAAAAGTAATATAAGACTAAATTATATATCAATTACTATTATTATAACTTATAGTACTTAAAATTATTATTTTAAAGTATAATCAAAGTAAAATGTTTTATATTAGATAGTGTTACTAATAATACGTATCCTATTATAAAGTATTAAAAATTAAAATATATAATGATGTGTATAGTAATAAGTATCACACATACACACACACTTAATCAATTAATCTTACTAACACATATATTATTTTAAAGTATCAAAAAGTTACAACATACATGACACACACACACATATATATCAATTAGTGTTACTAACACATATATTACTTTAAAGTATCAAAAAGTTACAACATATATTAATATGTATATTAATTAGCTTTAGTAATATTTTAAAGTAACATAAAAGTCTTATAAAATTTAAAGTAACCTTATGTATATTAGTTAGTGAAACTAAAACTTTAAAATAATATATTAATTTGTGTGTTCAGATCAATGTAATATGTGTTGTATGATAAGTGTGTGTTTACACCGTAGTCACCCATCTGAAATTAATTTATTAGAAATTAATTTCAGAAAGTCCCCAGTTTGGGACTGCTTTTTGGATGTTTTGTCTCATTTAGGATATGAATGTGTATAATTGGTTTACTATTTGAGAAAAACTCGGTAAACATTTGTCCTTTGCTCCTACGAATATGGGTTTCATACACATATTTGGGGAGTTAAGGAGAAATGCTGCCGAATTTTTCTTAAATAGTTAATCAGTTATACACATTCATATATGAGACAAAACATTCAAAAAGTGGGTTAGGATGACCACCATGCTTCATTCACTAGTTTTGTTGAATTAGTATAATTTGTTATATTACATTTCCTTGTTTTGATGATTAATTGTTGCGAATACAGAAATGACAATCGATAAGAGTTGGACTAGATGTAGAAATCGTAATTCTGATGAGTTTTTTAATGGTCTTGACGCATTCCTTGAAATGTGTAAAGACAATCTGAATGGTGCTAAAGAATGTCGTTGCCCATGTGAAAAATGTGATAACAATAAATGGGGCACGATTAACGATATTCAGGCTCACATACATAGATGGGGGTTCAGCGTCGCTTACAAGACGTGGAAGTATCACGGTGAACAATTAAATCCGTCGCCAGTAGTTCATAACGTGTCTCGGCCGACAGATGATATGGTTGATGTCCTCAACGATATTCGTCGGGAGAATATTAGCACCGAACACAACATAGATACTGATGAGACTAGCAATGAGCCAACTGCAACTCCTAGTGCTATAAATGACGATATTGATGAGTTATTTACGTTTGTTGAGACCGAGTTGTACCCTGGTTGTGATTGGTTGTCTTCGTTAGACTTTTTGGCAAAGATGTCGCACATCAAGGTCATACATAAATGGACCGATAGTTCATTTGACCATTAGCTAGAATTTCTTAGAATTGCATTTCCAAAAGACAACAAAGTCCCATCGTCACATTATGAAGCTAAGAAGATAATGAAAAAGATCGGATTAGGATACGAATCAATCCATGTTTGTAAGAATGACTGTTGTTTATTTTGGAAGGAGAACGTCGATTTTCAAAATTGTCCAGTTTGTGGTGAGAGTAGATGGAAAGACAAAGACACAATAGCAAAGAAAGTAGCTAACAAGGTGTTGCGTTATTTTCCTTTGACTCCTAGACTAAAACGTATGTATAGCTCCAAACATACTGCAAAGTCTATGACTTGGCATGCTACTGGACAGTGTAAAGATGATGGTAAGATGAGTCATCCAGTTGATGGTAAATCGTGGAAACATTTTGATGAAAGATATCCTGATTTTGCACGAGAAACTAGAAACGTCCGATTAGGGTTGGCTGCTGATGGTTTCAATCCATATGGCAATATGAGTCTTTCTTACAGCATGTGGCCGGTTATACTAACAACATACAACACACCCCCGTGGTTATGTATGAAAGAGTCTTCTTTCATGTTGACGTTGTTAATCCCTGGCCCTAAATCACCTGGGAAAGACATTGATGTTTTCTTGCGGCCATTGGTTGATGAATTGAAAACTCTATGGTCAGATGGAGTCCAGACGAGAGACGCTGCTACAAACACTGTCTTCATAATGCGTGCAATGCTTTTATGGACAATCAATGATTTTCCTGCTCGTAGTAGCTTGTCTGGTTGGAGTGGTCAAGGTTACAAAGCATGCCCTACGTGTAATGAGGACACTCCGTCTACTCGTGTGACAGGAAAAACTGCTTATGTTGGTCATAGAAGATTCCTTTCTATGAACCATCCGTGGAGAAAGAACAAGAAGTTTGATGGGAAGGTCGAAAAGAAATGTTGTCCTAGAGTATTCAGCAATGATGCAATTTTAGAACAACTTGCTCAATTGCCATCGAGGACTCCAGGAAAACATCCTAGTTTTGGGGGTGTGAAAAGAAAACGTGATGCAAAAGAGTTGAATTGGAGTAAACGATCTATTTTTTTCGAGCTTGAGTATTGGTCTTCTCTTCAACTAAAACACAATTTAGATGTCATGCATATTGAAAAAAATGTATGTGATAGCTTGTTGGGTACATTATTAATGAATGATAAATCCAAAGACACTCACAATGCAAGAATTGATTTGAAAATTTTGAACATTAGAAATGAGTTGTGGATCCAAGATAAAGGAAACGGGAAATTCTCGAAGCCTCATCCCAAGTACTCTTTCAAAACTAATGACAGACGACGCTTTTGTCAATTTATAAAAGGAGTTAAACTACCAGACGGATTTGGATCGAACTTTAAACGGAAAGTGGTCGACAATGATAGCAACATTACGGGCCTGACGTCTCATTACTGTCACATAATGATGCAACGGCTGCTTCCGATTGGAGTTCAAGGGTACTTGGATCGAACAATTTCAACACCAATAATTGAACTCTGTGCATTCTTTAAGCAAATTTGTGCTCGAAATTTGATGGAGTCAGACATGTTGAAAGCTAAAGAACAATTGATTCATATTCTGTGTACTTTCGAGCTGATATTTCCTCCCGCTTTTTTTGATATAATGATTCATTTGGTTATGCATTTACCTGAAGAGGCTATTCAAGGTGGACCTGTTTACATGAGGTGCATGTATCCATTTGCAAGATACATGAAAAAATTAAAAAATTATGTCAGAAATAAAGCTAGACCTGAAGGTTCTATAGCGGAGGGGTATGTTGCAGACGAAGCCTTAACGTTCTGTTCAATGTATCTTCGGGGTGTTCAGACGAGGTTTAATCGTCCGGACAGAAATGAGGATGCTCCAATTACAGCACGCAAGTTTCGTGTGTTTCAATCAGTATGTACACCAATTAGTAAAGCTGAATATAAGAAGTTGGATCATATAATTCTGAAGAAAGTAGAATGGTTTGTACTTAATAACAGTCCTGAGATCGATGGATACACTTCGTAAGTGTTATTTCCCAGAATTATTTTTAGGATTATGTTAATATTTGAGTTATTTACAGTGAATTTACTACCATCATGCCTCGGAGTAATTTACAAACTGAATTTCCCGCCTGGTTTAAAGAAAAGGTAAAATCGTTATATATGTTTCATTATAAAAATTACAAATATTACTTAATTTTATGTATCTGTCTTTTTCATAGATCAATCGTCAACAAGTAAATGATCCGACTCGCTGTAACGATGAGTTACTTGCGTTGGCTAATGGACCAGAAGTGCATGCATACTTTTACAATGTTTGATACAAACTTATTGCGACGACTTTTTTGCGACGACTTGTCGTCGCAGTAGACCTTTTGAGACGACTTTTTACTTTTCGGAGACGACTTTTTTCGTCGCAAAAAGCCCATTTTCTTGTAGTGATTGGGCCAGCCCTGTATATAGATTATAACCAACACGCTTGCGTGTTCAGTTTATAACGGTTACAGAATTACCATATAACCAACCACAGCAACCTTAAGAATCCTGTAAATAACTACCTTAAAACTGTCACACTTAATTACCACTTAAGTCCACCTAGATTAATTTCAACAAATAGCACCAGGGTTGTTTCTTCACCGAGACAAAGATCTATGCAGCCAATAGTCACAGGGAAACAGAGACGTTCAGTGACGGACCCAAGATTTTTGGTCGCCGGTAACACAAATTTGATTTTTTAATTTTATTAATTAAGTTGGTCCACTCGGGTTGATGATATTAACTGAAATTTATAAAATTTAGGATTGAGTAAGAATAATGGTATGACTTTGGTAATATTAACCAAAATTATATATAATAATGGCTTATTGAGTATTTAATTTAGGCTTTATATATTATTAATTCATTAGTTTTTTATTTGTAATATTAAGTTATAAATAATTATACTACAATTTTAGTAATTTGATTGAAGGTTATAATTTTTTTATTAAATTATTCTAATAAATGTTCTAATATTTGAAACCACGGTTGTAGAAACAAAAAACTACACTATGAACAAAGTTATTGGCAAAAGGTTTGGTGGTACGTCGGCAACCACGTAGGTCTGCCCCCGGAGACGTTGCGGGATATATGCAGCGCCACACACATATATTTTTTGCGACTTTTCTCGAAGATTTTTGGAGTTAATAACACCATTACTTGTTTTGGACCTTTTTGTTATGTGTTGATTGTTTTGTCATAACTGTAGATCTCCCCTGCTTCCTTGATGTTACAGTCATGGTTATCATTTCCCTTGTTAACATGATTTGGTTTATGGGCATAATCAACACAGTGGTATTAAAAATTCATGACCTGGTTATACCTTAGTTGCTCACATGCATCTGAGCAAATAATGTGGTATTTCATCTTCCAATCCTTCACCACGAAAAAGAGAAGGTATAGAAGGATTTCAGTTTATTCTGTATTAATGTTTTACACGATCACAGTACTTCATAATATTTGTAGCATAATTCGACTTATGCATACACACAGCCAGCAAATTTTTTTCACTTTAAATCCCACATTTATTTTTGGTTTTAAATTAACTAAAAACCAACCCAAACATTGCAATTTAGGATGAAACCAAAAACCGAACCCATAAAAACTGAAAATTTAAATTTGATTAGCATATAGTAAACCAAGCATTAATTTTGGTTTGGTTTCGATTTGAGCCAAAACTTGATACATACACATCCTAGTTATACGTTTATTTGTCTTTCAAATAATTGTATCAATTATCTTTGGTTGGTTAATATGCGGATAGAAATTAAATATTAAATAATACATCTTCGAAGTTGGACCAAACTAATTAAAGAAGTTTTTTGTGTCATGATATATTACTAAGAGTTGTTCCTGGTGATTCACTATTTCATGTTATTTTTTCACGCTGATTCTGATTTTTTCATTAACACAGAGTAGTTGATTTTGTTTTTTACTATGCAGATCTGCGTTTACGGTAAAAATTCAGGTTATGTAATAAAATCTATAAGTTTATGATTTTTTATATTAATATTCAGATTCATCGTAGGTACTCTTTTTTTAGATATATACATAGTTGTGTTTCTTCTTGGCAAGGGGAGCCTTAAGTCTAAGAAAAGTAAACATCGTTAACATTTTCAAATAGAAACCATAAATCAAAAATGTCGTTGAACACACATATATAACGTTATTTACGGAGAAACATGACTAGTCATTTCCACATAACATGATAAGTTGTTGTGTATATGGTCATCCATACTAGTTACTTGGTGGGTTTGGGGTTATAAGTGTGAGGTCACGGGTTCGTTTAGGAGTAGTTGAAATTTAGGTGATTGAAGTAACATCTGAAGTCCCATTTGGGGCAAAAGATTAGTTTAGGAGTAGGAGTAGGTTAGTTTGCCGTAAAAAAAAAAACCTGGTGGGTGCAGAGCCATTTGGAGGCAAAGAAACTGAAATCCACTTTTACGTATTACCTTTCTGGTTCTGTTGTTCAATTCAGTAATTTGTGTATGAACTCTAGCTCTCCAATGATTTCTTGCCGGTCATAATGATATGTGTTATAACTATTTTTCATCTTTTTTTTTGGGACAGAAAAGATGATTATATAACTAGCAAGATGCTGGAAAAGAAAAGAAAACTAAGAACACCCAAAAGAAAGTGAAGACCCAAAGAAGTACAGAAAGAGACATAAATCTCTACACCACTGGACAAACAAAAATTGGATTGTAGTCAATTAATGCCATGGATTAGCAATCAAATCCCACCATGATATTTAAATCTTTTTGCAACGGTTCTTTATCCATTGAAAGACAGAGCATGAACTTCATCCATGATATACCTTGGATCACTAGCTAGCCCGACCTTGAAACTATTTGTACCATGTATAGTGTTTATCTAATATATATTTTTTGTTTTATCGGTTAATAGCTTTCACTGCTATTTTGTAGAAATTTACATTGATCTAAACTCATGCTCAATGAGATTAAGTAGGATACATGGTGTGCGACACAATCTGGCTTAACTGATTAGAGTAGCATAAGTCTGTTAATTGCTTCGTTGATGATTTCCTGTCACACGTCACTGTCACATGGTTAGTCTGTTCCAATCCTTATTTTGAAGATGTTACCCTTGTAGTTAGCACTAAAACTTTAGGCTTCTTACAGAAATTAAATGAAATATATGTTTGAATTTTCGTAAAAATAAATTTTTCGTTAATCTTCTTAAAACTAAATTTAGCATTCTTTCATTTTCATTTGAATCATATTGTGGATAATGGTTCATATGCTCTACAAGTGTGCTGATAATTGGACCTTTCATCCGAACCAAACGATGTGGTTAATATGCCTTGCTTTTGCATTCATTGACAAACTTGTATAACCAGCATTCATGAGTTTGAAGGAAAAAGGCGTCCAACTGTCAAACACCATTTTCCCAGGCGGGATGTGAATAATTATAACCATTTACCATAGTAATGTAGTATCATTAAGTTTTTTTTATGTGAATAATTATAACCATTTACCATAGTAATATAGTATCATTAAGTTTTTTTTTTTTTTTTGAACGGAAAATCATCCTACTCCTACTCCTAAATATCTACTCCTTTGCCTCAACACTTAGTTTCTCCACCTAAATTTCAACTTGCTTCCGATGGGATTCGAACCCGTGACCTCTCACTTACATCGGGTACTACATGTAATACAACCCATCTTACCAAATGGGCTAAACCCCATTGGTATGTAGTGTCATTAAGTACAAAGTCAAATTGTACGTTTTATAGTCTCTTATGTTAATAATTTTGGGTGATCATACAGGGAGCAGAACAAGAAAGAAAAGCTCAATGAAAGAATTGCCAAAACTATTTGGGTGATCCAATTACTGTTATTCAGGTGCTTTTTTCAAGATTTCTAGCTCATAATTACATTTTGGTTAACTTATAAGTGTTTTTGTTTCTCTCAAAATTGACTCACAGAAACAGAACTTAAATAAATTAAAAAAACTGAGACAAGTAGATGATGCCACTGGCTATTAAGATCTCCTTTGCCGTTAAAATAACGTTGTAAACATATAAGTTTCTTGTTGGTCTTCGTTCTCTTTTAATAAAATTTTCATTTGTTTTTTGTGGTTAAAAAAAGGGTTAATTAATATTATAAAAGTCACTATATATGTTTCATATTTATATCAAACGAGTTATTGACAATCGCGCGTTGCTGCGGGGTCTAAAATATTAATTACAAAAATAAATAAATAAAAATACTTTTAAAACAATTCAAACGAATAGTGAAATTGGAAGACTGATATTTCAAGAAGCAAAACAAATGATACTGTTAGTTGGTTCTTATGATTGGCTTTCTAGATTTTGCAATACTAAAATTACAAACAATGCCTAATTAAATCGGATCGGAACCATAATTAACTAATTAATATTCATAACCATAATATCAAAATTTGACATTGATTAGGTTTAATCGTCAATTTAATTTTTTGGTTTTACGATCAAATCAAAAAAAATTATTAACGATACTGTCTATAATACATCAATTAGGGTTGTCAACGTTATAATAGTAATGTTCAATATTAAACATGATCATATTTAATAAAAATATCTAAATATTAAATAGTTATATTTTAATTATAAAACAATTTCATTAAAATTTTGTATCGTGTTTTTGAATAATAAAGTTTTTTTCATACAACTAAACATAACATAATGGTTTCAAAATACAACCTCAAACATAAGTACAATTAAAATTATAATCTTAAATGTGTAAAAAATGTTGTAATAATAAATGTTAAAAGAGTATTAAACGAAAATTTATTAAAATAAAAGGGCTAAATAAAAGATAACACTAAGATAAAGGTGTCATGAAAAATTTAAATTTAAAATTAAAAAAAAGGAAACAACATGGTTGGTTGATCCCATTTGATAAATGTATATATACGAGTTATTGAATACCCGCGCGTTGCTGCGGGATTTAAAATATAAACTACTACAAATGAGTAAATATATTTCTAACAATTCATTGATTAGGTTTAATCGCAATTTAATTTGTTGGTTTTACGATCAAATCAAATAAAGTTATGATTGTAATGTCTCAAATACATCGATTAGGTCTTGCCAACGTTATAAGAGTAATGTTTAATGTTAAGCATGAATATGTTTAATATATAAAAATTTAAATTACAAAGCAATTTCATTAAAATCTTGTATTGTGCATTTGAATAATAAAGTCTTTTTCATACAATTAAACATAAACATAATAGTTTCAAATAGGGATGACAAAAAAATCTGAAATCGACGGAGAAAACCGAAACCCAACATAAACAGGGCGGTTCGGGGATGGCTAATCGGGGACGAGGACGGATACGGGGAAAACCGTTTAATTTAGACGGGGACGGGGACGTGGATGGTATTGTCAATCCCCGCCATGTATACCTGAATATACCCGTTTAAGGCCCCGATTACGTACCCAGTTATAATGTTATCTATATAGTTTTTTTTATATATTTATATTTATATTATATTATAAAAAAATTTCCTTAACCTAACCCTACTTCCACTTCTTTCTTTTCTTTTCCTGGCTTCCTCCTTTGCAATTTTCCACGCTGCTCAGTTCGTCTTCCACTTCTTGACTTCCACAGCGACGCCTCTCGAGTCTCGCCGATCGCCTCCAGCAGTCCAGCCCTCCACCCACCCTCCTCCACTCCTCTAGGCGGTGCTGCTGCTCCTCACGCTTCTGCTCTCGGCGGTGCTGCTCTCGGCGGCGACTGCTTTCGGCGCTGCTCACATCACAGCTCACTCAAGCAACACGGATCTACAAAATATTTGAGGTAATTTCATTTTTAAAACTCAAATCTATGTGTTGTGTGTGTGCAGTGTTTGCTGCTCATTTCTTGCTCACTCATGCAACACGGATCTGCAAATTGATGTTTCATTCTTGTGATAAATATTATGTAATGTGTATATAAGCTTTAAACTAGTGTTTAATTGGTGTTTTTGTGGTGGAAATTGGCGAAATTAAATCTGTACTATATGCTCATGTTTCTGTAATGTGTGTAATGTGTACCGAGAGAAATTAAAGTTTCTGTTTGCGAATTTTAATTGGAAATTGATGTTTAATTGATGTTGAATATTTTCAGAAATTGATGTTTAATTGCTCATTTCTTGCTGAAACTAAATCCAAAACAAGTCGAGATATGGAAGGATAAAAACAAGTTGAATATTTTCATATTGGTTTTTGTACAATTATATTTGTATTTGTTGTAATTATTGTGTTATGTAGCGATAAACAAGTCAAAATATGGTGGGAG
This sequence comes from Centrapalus pauciflorus, assembly GCA_020465985.1. Classification (NCBI taxonomy): domain Eukaryota; kingdom Viridiplantae; phylum Streptophyta; class Magnoliopsida; order Asterales; family Asteraceae; genus Centrapalus; species Centrapalus pauciflorus. The sequence continues at coordinate 113,941 of JAANYP010007706.1, read as the reverse complement.
AAGGACAATATCCGCACCACCATCTCGTCCATCCACCGGTGATAATTCACAAGCCGATAGCAATAATTGCATGAACCAACCTTCTCCAGAAACAAATAATGAATCCACACCCACACCCAACCCACAGAAAGAGATCAAACTTAAAATGATGATATCAATGTGGTTTCAAGGAAACGAAAACTTACTTCAATGGTATGGAATCACTTCGACAAGATGACAATTGATGGTGATGAGAGGGCTCAATGTCGTTATTGCAAGAAAAAATTAGGAGAAAATAGTAAGAATGGGACACGACACTTACTTGACCATTATAATACCTTTTTTTCCAAAATGATTCATACGCCAATCAGTATTAGGAATGGGGGAAAAGACAATGGGTGGACAACCAAATCTTAGTTGTTTAAACTTTGATCCCAATAAGTCAAGAAAAGATTTAGCCGAGATGGTAATTTAATAGTTCATGAATATCCTCTTGTAATGGTTGAACATCACTTGTTTCGAAAGTTTGTGGTTGGACTTCAACCTTTATTTAAGGTTCCGTCTCGAAATACCTTAAAGAGTGATATCTTGAAGATTTATGACTTTGAAAAACAAAAGACAATGCGGTATTTATTATTTATTATTTGATTTTAATATCTTTACTTAATTGCATTTTAACTTCTCACTTTGATTTATATTAGGATCTTGGAGAGAAATGAAAGTCGAATTGCAATTACCACCGATATGTGGACATCGAGTAATCAGAAAAAAGGTTTCATGTCAATTACCGTGCACCTCATTGATGATAATTGGGAAATGCAAAGTCGAATAATGAGGTATTTCAAATATATGTCACTAAACGACTACTTTATTTGATTACTAATTTCTACTTTATTTAGTTACTAGTTACTAGTTACTTAATTCTTGTCTTGTTCACATACTTTAAAGACATTTAGTTACTAATTACTAGTTTATTAGGTTTATTTACGTGTCTTGTCCACATACTGCTGAAGTTCTTGCTGAGGTTTTGTATCAATCTCTATGTGATTGGAACATTGATAGAAAGATATCAACCGTAACGGTTGATAATTGCAACACTAATGATTTACTGATTCACTTTTTATTAGACAAGTTGTTTTTAAACTCTTTGATTTTATGTGGGGAGTTATTTCATACGCGATGTTGTGCACACATCTTGAACTTGATAGTTCAAGATGGTTTATGTGTTATCGGTGATGGAATAGAAAGAATTAGAGATAGTGTTATTTTTTGGACGGCAACACAAAAAAGAGTTGAAAAGTTTGATGAAGCGGCTCGTCATTTAGCAATTGAATGTTTGAAAAAGTTGTCTCTTGATTGCAAAACGCGTTAGAACTCTATATATCTAATGTTGTTATTTCTTACAAGAATGTCTTTAAATGTTTGAAGCAAAGAGATAGCCAATATAAAACTTTGCCAACGGAAAGAGATTGAGAGTTAGCTTCAAGCATTTGTGACAAATTGAATCTATTTTATGATCTGACTTTGATTTTTTCGGGTACTAAATATCCCACGACGAATGTCTTTTTTCCATCCATATGTGAAATGAAATCTTCTTTGAGTATATCGAAAGAAGATAAAGACCAAGCAATCAAGGGGAAGGAGGAAAAGATGCTTGTTAAGTTTTATAAATATTGGTCGGTTATTCATGGGGTCATGGGAGTAGCAGCAGTTTTAGATCCTCGATACAAGTTGAAAGAAATGGAGTTTGCTTTTCCAAAGATATAAGGTGTCGAAAAGTCAGAGAGTGAGATAATAAAACTTAAGGAGTTTGTGTATAAGTTATTTCAGGATTATGAAAGTTGTGGTCAAGGGTCGATAGTATGAGATCAACTCAAAATACGGGGGGTGGAAGATTTTTCGATGAGTATTATTCTTTTGTTGAAGAGGATAGTCACACACGTATGAGATATCCATTACATTATTTTTATTTAGTTATTATATTCAAGTTTATATGATTTGACAACTTGTTTATGACTTTATATTTTTGGTGACACAACAAAGCTTGATATGTACCTTCAAGAGAAAGTTTGGACTAAAACTCGGAGATTGATCTTTTAGCTTGGTGGAAAACAAATGGCGTCAAGTATCCAAGGTTACAAAAGACTGCTTGAGATATATTGGCGATTCCGATCTACTGTTGCTTCCGAGTCTGCTTTTGGTACAAGTGGTAGATTGGTAAGTCCACATCGTAGTCGTCTTCATCCAAAGACATTGAAAACGCTGATGTGTGCCTTAAACGGGTATATAATGGGGTATACGGGGCGGGGATTGAAAATACCATTCTCGTCCCAGTCCCCATCCCCGTCTAAATTAAACGGTTTTCCCCGTATCCGTCCCCGTCCCCATCCCCGATTAGCCATCCCCCAACCCGCCCCGTTTATGTCGGGTTTCGGTTTTCCCCATCGTTTCGGATTTTTTTGTCATCCCTAATTACTATAGGGTTTTATGTGTAAAATTAAACCTAATCATAATCCACAGGGATGAGATTAGTCATTACCGGATGACCAAACCCTAATAAAAAAAATGACCTCCTCTCTCCCTTCCTCTTCGGCCAAAACCAACTTCACACACACAATGTGTGTTTTGCATGATGTAGCCACATTGTTAGGTTTGGTTTTTTGTTATGATGAAGATTATAATATTATTACGTTACAATAACGTAAATAATTAGTTTAAAGTGTTTGCATTGCATTCATTAATAAGTGATTATTTGTGTTTAGATTTAATCCTGCTACACTTTTCATAAGTTTATTTAATGTAGCTTATTTACCTAATAAGTGATTATTTGGTCATTTCACATGTACATGTTAAAATGCAAATTCAGAACTTTAAAAACTGATCATTTGATAATTGTGATAGCGAACAACATAAGTTAAACCAAATACTAAATTTTCAGCAGCATTTTTGGAACATTTATTATCTGCTTATTAGTTTCAAAACACTGCAGCACTTTTTCAAATGTAAACTCAAACACCCTCTTAATAAAGATTTGGCTTTGAGAATGGATCTCGGCTTCCCTTGATTCGGTTTTCAAGAGGACAGGGTTCAAGCTTGCACCCTTGTTCAATTTCCGATAAATCGATCCCAAAAATGTTTTGGTTTCATGCCTAGGTTTATGGCTTGATCGTATGACAATGGTTCACGAATGAAGAAATTCCAGACATAGCCAACTTAGATTCGACCTTGAGAGTGTATCTAGGCCACCCTATGCTTGATCACAAGGACTATAAAAGGGTTTAATTTTTGGGTTGTTTCAAGCAATGGAGCTACCATTCTCAGAGGTAGAGTGGCCTTGGCCCATGGATTGCCTTGGCTTTCAGCCTTGGATGCCCTAGTTCGCCCTTGGTCGCCCCGGCTGGGTTCAATCCCCTCTTCTAAAATCTAAAGCAGTTTAAATTTAATTGGAATTTAGAAGTGTTTACGGTTTTAATTTGGATTTAAATGAATTCAGAATTTGTTTGTCATTTAAGTTTTTGAAAGAAAAGGTTTACTAACAGGTATAAATTTCAATTTTTGAACGGATCAAGAAATTAATGACTAATTTTAGTTTAATTATTAAAGTTGGTAATATTTTTTTTAATAATAAAGAGCTATTATGTTTTAATTATTAAAGTAGTTAGTGATTATTTTTAACAATAATGATAGTGTTATCATGGATTAAATTAATAATGTAGTTATTATTGTAATTAGATTAGGGTTAATTGTGTTGCCTTCTCATTAGAAACAAAGGAATATAAATAAATGTGTACAGGCCATTGGGCCAAAACCCTAAAGCTAAGAAATACTTAATAATACATAAATAATATTAGATATAATGCCCCCGCAGTTTAAGCAAGAGGGTCACGGACCCTTAAACTGGAGCGGAATTCTTCAAATAGTTGTGATGGAAGGCCTTTAGTAAGGATGCCTCCATACTGAAATCGAGAAGGAACATGAAGAACCCGGACATGACCCGCGGCAACTTTGTCCCGTACAAAATGAATACAGATCTCAATGTGTTTCGTGCGCTGGTGCTGAACTGGATTTGTAGACATGTAGACGGTGCTGATGTTATCACAATACACAAGAGATGCCGTTCGTAAAGGCATATGAAGCTCAAATAACAGATTTCGAATCCATGTAGTTTCAGCAACTGCATTTGCAACTCCTCTATATTCAGCTTCAACACTGGACCTCGATGTGGTGTTCTGTTGCTTAGTGGACCAAGAAATAAGATTATCCCCTAGAAACACACTAGCCGGACGTGAAACGACGTGTAGTAGGACAACATGCCCAATCAGCTTCAGTGTAAAGTGAGGCTGAAGACCAAGGTCTAGCGTACCCCGGATGTATCTAAGAACATGCTTCATGGCGGTAAAGTGAGGCTCCCAAGGATCATGCACAAGAGAAACAACTATTTAACAACATACGCAATATCTGGCCGAGTGAATGTAAGGTATTGAAGGGCCCCAACAAGACTCTGATATGGAGTTGGGTCAAGGGCCATCAAGACCAAGCTTTTTGTCGTTGTCGAAGGGTGTACGACTTGGGATGCAATTAACCAGTGCATTTGAAACTCTCCCTACAAATAAGAACAGTATCAGTGAAACATAAAATGTTATGAGTGAATTTCAAACTCAAACTGATAAGCATAAAAAGTTGGAAAATTCCAGAGAAGTTGCAAAACCACGGGTTCCGATCTGTCTTGATGCAGAAGCCATTGCTTTGAAGCACGGGTTTTACTCTGAAGTAAGTAGAAGGCTATTTCACTGAAGTCTGGGTTTCAGTCTGAAGAGATCTGTAAACCATCTGCATAAAATTAAACCACTTTTGGTACCCATCGAAAGATGGGTCCTTTGTTGTTAGATTTTGGATTTCCATCGTCATGTAACAACACAACAGTAGGAACCCTTAACCTTCAACACAGGTTTAGATGCAGATTTTTTGGCATCCATTTGTATATGCATGGGAACAACAGGTTTTGAAACAGCCTTAGGTAATGGAACTACCTTTGGCTTGGGTGATTCGTGAAATGCCTTAGGCTTTGCCTTTGGCGATGGTTTTTCCAATTTGTCAGGCAGTGATGATGCATGCACTTTTGTTTCTTAGATTGGCGGTGTTTTCGTTTTTCAGGATAAGGTACAAACTTAGTCATCTTAGGAATAACACGCCGAAATCTTTTTGGACATAATTGAAACAGAGTACAAAAAGAGTATTTCAAACGATTAGCAGCAACATCCTTTCGAGGAACACTAACACTGTTATCGATTTTCACAAAAAGATTCAGGAGGTGTTATTTGAAACTTTGAAAATCAAGAGGTGTTATTTTAGGAATTTTCCTTACATGATCTGTAGGAACAAAACAATCTGAGTTGCCACATTGAGAAGGCCTAGAATTAGAGTATGTTCCTGGGCGAGAAGGGTTCTTTGAGGACTTTGAGAAACTCTTAATCCTTTTGGAATCCGGGGATTTTGAAGATTTAGAACACTCGCTTTTGTAAACTTTGAAGAAACTTCAACTTTTGTTTTACCTTTATCAGAAGATGAAATATTTTCAGAAATATGGACATTCACAGGAGGATAATTTTTGAAACATGGAGTTTAACATTTTTATAAAACACTATACCACTCTTTATAGTGCATCAACTCGACAGCGTGTGTTCAAAATGTTCTTTAGCAAACCTTTCCTCACTCACAAGAACAGCATCCTGACTGGCACTAGCTTGCTCACGAGCTATCCACAACTCCTCCTCCAGAACAAGAATCTTGTGTTCCAGAACAACATTTGGAATGTAAGGATGTGGAATGAGTTTAACAGGTTTAGCATTCATCTCTGCTTTTGAATAGCTATCAAAGAAGTTATCCTCAAGAGTTGATACTCCGTAAGGGTAGCTATCATTTAGCTTAATTTTCATAGGCAAGGGGAATTTGCTTATTTTCAGTGTCTTTTCTATTAACCTCCTCCTGGATTACAGCATCTTCCATCGATTGATGAAAGACTGCTTCATACCCTCGTCCCATGTATCTCTGATCATATAACATTGGTAAAGCAGATTGACCCTTTTTCAAAAACTTAGGATTTTTAAAACCAATTCCTTTCTTTGGAATGATAAAACCTAGTTTCTTTTGTTTTATTGAGATGAATAGTTTAATCTGTTTGTCCCCTTTTTAAGAATTTATCATCAAGGTCCTTGATTCGGAAGTACAAACTTATTTTCTCTTTTTCAATCATCATGAATTTTCTCTCATTTTCTAGATTCTCAACGTTTAAAGACTCAAAACGTTTTATTAGAACATATAATTCAGACTTCAATGAACTCTTTTCCTCAGTGATTGTATCAATACAATTCTTAAGTGAAGTGTTCCTATCCTCAGTCATGACTTTTTCACGCAAGAATTTCTTTACAAGATTGTGTTCATTCAACCAATTATTTTTATACACAGTGGATTGTTCTTTTTCAGCAATCAATTCATTCTTTAATTCATATAGTTGAGCATGCAGTTCATCAAATTCATCACTAGATTTAAAATCAGATAAGGATTGTATATCACATAAATTAGACGAAGATGAAGAACTTTGTACCTGTTTGGAGTGGTTCATGAGACAGACTAGAGATATATCAACTTTCTCCTCCTCGACAGTCTTCTCATGTGTGGAAAATCCTTGAGTCGTGATTGTGGAGTGCAAAATGTTGATCTTCTAAATTGGAAACTGGAAAAACTCAGAAACTTCACAAGTTCGGATGCTGATGAATCCGTAATTCGCGTGTATGTGTATCTGAAGTTCGGGTTGGAGGTGATCTGGAGTTCAAAAACTTGTTCTCTGAACTTGATGAGGGTTGATCTGAGGTTCAGAAGTTACCCGAAGTTCTGATAGTGGGTAATCTGAAGTTGATTTGGTGATCCGAAGATGCTTCCTTTCGATTGAAATCAATAGTCCTGATATGAAATTTGATGGCAAAGGATCGAAATTTTCAAATCAGTCTGAGGTTGAAAGATGAAAAGATTGTCTGAGGATTGATATCCAACTTTGAAGCTCTGTAGTTGTATCCGAGGTTGGTAACTTGGTGAAACTTGGATCAGAAGTGGCTTTTGGACATTGATTTTTCAGATTCTCTACAGAAAAATGCCAGTAACTTCATTCTAGAGCCAAATTAGGCCTCCAAAATCGTAGATCCCGATTCAAATTTCGTTTCGACGTATGGTAGGCCCAGTAACGATATTTCAGTCAAAAGTTATGGCATCTGGAAGCACGAAAACTCACAAGTTCGGATGGATTGAAGTTTGGTGCGAAGAATGGTCCGACTTTCGGATGTATGGTCCGAATTTCGGATGTATGGTCGGAAGTATGGTGCGAATTTCGGATGGTTTGAGGTTCGAGGTATGGTCCGAATTTTGGATGGTTTCGAGGTTCGAGGTATGGTTCGAATTTCGTATGTATGGTCTGAAGTTTGGATACTGGAGACCACCCGAAACTGTAGATAGTCCGAATTTCGGATGGATCCGAAGTTTGACTTAGTAAAAAATTTCAGAAGAACACACAAACTGATACTTCGATGAACAATAACGCAGAAATTCAAAAATCCAACTCCATATGACGTAAAAACCCAAATTAATGATCCCTTAATGCTCGAAGATAATAATAAACAACTTTTAAACAAATTTCAACCTCTAATTGAAACAAATTAATAGAAACAAACAAGGAAAGACATTTTGGGGAATGTGCATACCTCATTAAATTTAATATTTCAACAAATAATCAAATAATAAATGTTAAATAAATTCAATTGATACATTTCCAAATTTGACAAAAAAAATACACAAATTCAAAAAAAATGATGGAAATCGATGCATTTCATCGTTAATCGTGTTTATCTATGCATCATGTTCAAAAAAGACGCATTTAAAAAAATACAAATTCATTTATGCATCGTGTTCAACTTGTTCATCATTCATCTATGCATCGTGTTCGTCGTTCATATTCTTCATTCAACTATGCATCATATTCAACTTGTTCATCATTCATCTATGTATCATCATCGATTTATGCATCATCATTTTTCGTTGTTCATCATCCATCTATGGATTGTCATTGTTCATCATTCATATATGCATCATCATTATTCATCGTTCATCATCCATCTAGGCATCGTGTTCTTCATAATCATCATCGGTTGCATCTCTTGTTTATGTTCATTATCATCATTGTTCATCGTTAATCTTCGTCTTCAAATCATCTTCACTATGAAAATCATGAAGAACACGATTAAAAAGAGAGAGAGAGAGAGAGAGAGAGAGAGAGAGAAATGGGGAGGAAAATGAGGAATGTAGTTAATATGAGATTTTAATTCAAAATGTAACTGCTAATTATCTTTTAATGATTTTTAGAAATAAATTAATTACCATATCTTTAGTTTTCCCTCAATGCCCTTTGTGCACCCTTGGTAGATTATCCGATGCACAAAAGTTCCTCGAGGTTTTCGATGCATAATAGTTCTCAATTGAACCTATATATATATATACACATATATATATATATATATATAAGCATTCACATATATCAACATGTAACAAGATTCATAACATTCAAAATGTTCATACCAATGTTTGTAACAAGATTCATAAGATCCGACAAATTCATGAGATTCAATAAAATTCTTAAAATCAAACAAAATTTGTATATACAACATATTATGGTTGTTTGCAATATTCACAACGAATAATTTATCCACAAAAGATAAGCTGTCCACACACACGTCGATATAAGATCTCATATTTTATCCAAATCACAGTTTATGTATAAAAATGTATAATCGACGTTTGTACGCAAATTGTTGTTGCTTTTTTATCGTAATAAAAGTAAAACAAACTTACTTTTGTTGCTGATCTCTCAAAAGTCTTGAAGTTTAATTTGCTAGCGATTTGCGATGGGTTTACGTCGGGAATTTTATGTCGGATCTACTCTGGTCATGTTTTACAAGTGCAGATTTGTGTTGGCCACGTTTTGCGTCGGTCATTTTGGCATCAGATTAATTTGTATGTGTTAGATAATCTTTTGCATCTGATCCTGTAATTAATTTTTATATTAATTAGTTCCTATTGTCTATCGCAATTTAGTTTTGTTGGTCCCAAATACAAGTCCAATCCGTCGCAAATACGAGCTAAGTCCAATCTGTCGCAATTCATTAGCATTTGCGCAACAGAATTTGTCCGTCGCAATTCTCTGTCGAGGCTCTTTTTGTAGTAGTGACTAGTGATAATTTTACATTATGGTTTGCTTCTCATTGGAAGAAGCTCCATGTTGATTCCTCCATATTGATGAGAGTAGATTAAAATGCATCTTTGATCGCGTCCGTGTTATGGAGCTAGCTAGGGCCAATAGTAACGAATATACTTTATGTTTTTATTGATACTTTTGAGTTGATTAAGTTTAATTTAGATGGTTCGACAGAACGGATGAGTAAAATTTGTCGAGAAAAAATGAATGAACATTATACATCTGCTTTAGTCTAAAAAGAAGAATCAATATCATTCTTAGGTGAATCGAATTAAAAGACTTATCAAGATTTATTTATTGGTGTGTATTATACGAATTGCTTACTTGGATATCTTTTCCTTTTTACTTTTTCCCAGAGAAGATTCCTGGATAACTTAAAAGAAGTTATGCTTTGTGAATTTCCTATCTTGTCTATTGCATAAATTGCTTATAGTTTTGATATGGACAATCGATAGTGACATTAATTAATTCGTTGTACCGATAATAATACACCGAAAAGATTTATGATACTGCATGCCCTTTGATCATAGAACGTGCATGTTGGAAAATGTTTGATGATAACCCATATTACAAAACAATAATGGAATTGATGAAAATCATGGAAGACAAGATTCTGGTTCTGGTTTATCATCCAAACACACATGCAACGGTATTTTTCTGGGTTGTTTCATTGAATTTGTGAAAACACACCTTTTCCAGATACTTTGAAAGGACAAAAAAAAAAAAATAGCCATGTTTTCTCTACGGGAGAAATCCTCTCTTGGCGGGTCTAGTCATGTGTCCTCTGGTTGTATCCATTCAAACTCTTCTTCTATATGTTGATTCTTCTTAGGTCAATGTTATAGTTGTATATCGAAAATTTTTCTTATACAGAATTGACACACCTTGGAACTTAAGTCAGCAGGGGTGGCTTTTAGGGTGTGCGAAAGACTCAACCGTGCAAGGCCCCCAATTTCATAGGGCCTGACGAGTATAATAAAGATCTATATTTAGACCAATAGAAATTTTTAGTATTTGACATGTATATGTTGTGCATCGGTGCGTTAAAATGTAATTCATATCAAATTCATTTTGATTCGTATTATTTATTTTAATTTCAAACTTATCAATTTTTTTGTTATTCATGAACTCGACTTTACCTGTTAAAATTGAGTCTCAAAATGACCAATTTACTATTTAAAATACTTAATGGACTATGTTGTAATCACAAGCACAAGGCCTCTGAAATCCATAAGACGGCCATGTTAAGTCATAGAGTTTAGTCGCCATATTTCATGTGGATTTATAACAGATGTTCAACATTTCATTAGTTTGGTTGCAGTGACCCAAGTGCCCCATGGTTTCCATTGCCTGCTAAGTTTCTTTGGCTGCTTATGCTTTGGAATGGTGCTTCGTTCTCTTTCCTCTAGTTTCTGTGTGTTGTTTCCTTTTTAGTTTTGTCTGGTTTTTTGTCATGGACTCATGGTGAATTAATTTGTCTTGAGGTATACATGGTTTGTGTGTCATATTCATTTCGGAACTTCTTGCAAGTTATTAGAATAAAATCTCTTAGCGTTCAAACTAAAATATTATTCAATCAACATATATATTAAAGCTTGGAATCAGAAGTTTATAGAGTTCACCATAAATTTGTGCATCTTGTGGTTCAATGCCAGTATATATTCAGCTTTTTGTTCCAGTTAGCCCAAAAAGGATATGCGAAAGGGTTTCGTACAACAAACCAAATCTCCCACGATTTAAATTGTTGGATATGAATTGGTAAAAACAATATATAATTCACTAAAACGTGCTCCTGTGGTCACTGGAATGTGAGTCACCAGCATACGTACACGAATATGAAGTTTCAGAAAAAGAAATGGATCGATTACACCAATCATAATCGACATATATAACACATAACATAACAAAATACCTAGAAAACAATATATATTTCCTCGAGTGTAAGTTGTTTTCGAAAGCAACATGGTATAAAAATAAAGCTAGAAAGGAAATAGAATACATAGAAAATATTTGACCAACGATTGATCAGTTGAAGAACGAAGTGAGAACCTTGTATATCGAAGTTTGCTTTTTTTATGTTTGTGGTAGCCATTCCAAAGCCATGGAGGCCACATGTGTGTCTCTAGATATTTATTTCTTTCAATTATTTTTGAATCATAGTTAATTAAATTCCATCATTTTAGACCTTCGACTATCCAAATGCATCATAATGTTGATTATTCTTATCACATAAATAGCCACACGCACCCACACCCCTCATTTTATCATGTACAACCGTACATTGAACTTACGTTTGATATAGATCGAGGTCATGTGAGTTTAATATCTTTATTATGTGATAAAAGCTTTAAGAGTGCGATTGATATAATTGAATCAAAAAATGGAATTGTTTGGGGTTTAAATGTTTTTTTTTTAATCTTATGAAAGTGTCTCGACTTTCAATGAAAAGAGATATATAAGAACTAATTTGAATATAAATTTCATTTTCTTTTTTTTTTTATTTTTAAAATGATGAGAATAAAAACAATGATAGGGAATAGATCAGATTTTATATTATTTTACTACACATTCAATGTCAATCTTTGTTTACGTGTCATCATCAATCATTAAAAAAATCTTGTAAAAATCTAAATGATTTCATTTATATGATTTAATCATACCAAACACCCTTCAATTATAAAGTAAAGGAAAGGATATACATATGAATTTTATGTATCTAGTTGCTTTACTTATGAGGAGGTTGTCGTGATTTTTCAATTAAAACAACATTGGAGGAATTAAAAATTAACAAACCATCTCTAGTATCCGTAGATTAAGCATAGAACGGATTATCAACATAAATGTAAATGAAATAAAGAAATCAATATTCTTTGTATCATGGTTTCTTCACAGCTTTCAGTTGCAGGCCGCTGTATTAATTTTACGAAAAATATATTTTTACAAAAATGTTATTTTTATACATTTTCTTACGAGTTATAAATTATTTTTGAAACACATTATTCCACCCAGGGTGATTAGTACTTGTTGGGCGTTATCGCTCACCCTTACATTAGTCTATTCAAGTACTGAGGAATGAACCTCTAATGGCAAAGGAAAAGAGAAAATTTATGATTAATTTGTCAATGTTTTAATTTTCTGAATTATGTATCATGTATTTCCATTGAATAAGTTGTACTAAAACACTGTTGAAGAATAATAGTTGCATGTTATGTTCTTTCACCACGAGTCGATCCATTGTATGATGAGTTTGACTCCGCCCCACATACCATGCTATATAAGGTATTGTTATAGTATGGAAAGTTAGGGGTGTCACATAAATGCCCGGGTATAGTTGGTAACAATAAGAGACGAAAACGTGAAACATGTTGGTTTTCTTATAATAAATCTTTAAATACTTATATTTTTTATTGACTGTGATATTCTTACATTGTGCTTTTTATTCTTTGCATTAATTATGTGATTATCATAAATATATTTTATTATTATTTTTAGACTAAATTACATAAATGGTCCATGTGGTTTAAATGGAATTACGATTTTAGTCCCTGAAAGAATTTTATTACATCATAAGTCCCTAAAATCGAAAAGTTGTAACATTTTGGTCCCTGAAACTAACGGTACTTAACTTGAGCCGTTAGTTTCAAGGGCATTTTGGTCTTTTTGAATTTCAAGGACTATTTATGTGATTTTCAAACTTTCAGGGACCATATATGTAACTTTCATACTTTTCATATATATATATATATATATATATATATATATATATATATATATATATATATATATAGTATTTTTTTTTCTTTTTTATAATTTAATTATCCAAATATAACATTTTAATTTTTATTCCTTTTGTTTTAATCATTAATTTTTATTTGTATTTTTATTGTTATTATTAATGTTAGTTTTTTTATATATTACTTTAGTTATTTATTTAAGATTATTATATGATATAATTGGTTTTTTTTCAATTATTTATTGAGAATCCAAATCTTTCTCTATTTTTTTTTCATTTAAGAAAAATAAAAAGAAAAACTAGTTGTAGTATAGTTGTAGTTTTTTGTAACATCCCATTTTTGGGATAGGTACGTGGAATTATTTCATTGGATTAATTAATTAAATTGGGACCCGGGGATTTAAATTTATATTTTGGGTATCGGGATCAGATATTGGGTGTCGGACCGGGTTAAAACGAAAACGTATATATTGTCGTCCCTTTTGTTTCCTTAGCTCATTCCAATCCAGAGCTCAAAAGTGTGTATGTGTGTGATTGTGATTTCTAGAGATAGCAGCAAGAATTTAAAAGCTCCAGCTTGTGATTTGGGTTCCTGAGCATCTTCTTCTTCCTCAATTTTGTTACCAAAACTCAAGTGAGTATTAAGCTTCAAATTCGTGGGTTGATTGTCATTGATTGCAAGTAATTGATTGAATTGAGTTTGTGTATACTTCTAAGTAAATTCGAAGCTTATTAAGTGGGTTATGTTGAGCTAAAATCGGATTGGGGATTAAATCCCTGGGTTGTAATAAAAACAGAGCAACCTGCTGTTGTTTGTCCGTGAGCGCGGCCGCGATCCCCTGATCTCGGGCCGCGATGTTCTTGAGATGATCGCAGGCGGTTTAGCCTGAGCGCAGCTGTAACATCCCAATTTTCAATTATATGTAATTTACAATTTTAAGGACTTAATTGTTGTATTATTGGATGATTATATCAATTCAAGTTAATTTCGATCATAATATCGGGTTAAATAAGAAAATACGAAGTTGAGGGGTATAATATGCAAATAGGTCAAAACTAGCAAATAAGAAGGGAATTAATGTTCATTTATTCAAAAGTCACTCTCTCTCTAACTCTCTCGATCTCTCACTCTCTCTCTCTCTAAGAAAAAAAATCCACCACTTCATTATTAAAAATCGGAGATTTGTTGGATTCAAGTGCTAAAATTCGGGATTCAAGTGATTTGGAAGGAACTATAAGCATTGCAACAAACGATTTAAAGTAACATTCATCCAAACTTACGATTTTTGATGTTTTTGGTTCGGTTTTGAAGTGAACCGATTTCTAAGATGTAGGATGCAAATGTTTATGCATGTTATAGGTTTTTGTTTCAATGTTAAAATCGAGCGTGTATGTTGTAGTATACCAAATTTCAGAAACAGATTCGAAGTCTAAGTATGACTTTGGAATTAGTGTGTGTTTTAGTGTGTGTGTTCTTCGAAGTTTGTAGAAAAATGGACATAAATTGGTTGATTTGGTATGTTAGTGTTATGATATAAGTTAAATGAGTACATATAAGTTCATATTTACAATTTTAGATACATAATCATGCAAAAATGGTCCAAATATAATTTCTGGAAAATATTGAAATTTTACTAAGTATGAACTCGGACTGATGATCCATCCGAATTCGGATCCCTCCGAATTCGGACCTTCATCCATTTCGGACCAAAGGTCAGTTCGGACCATGCTCGGTTCGGACCATGCCCAATCCGGACCAACAGTGATTTCGGATCTTACCCCCATTTCGGACCAATACCCACTTCGGACCACCCATTTCGGATTACCCCTAATTCGGACCAACTACATTTCGGACCATCCGAATTCGGATGTGGTCCGAAATCAGACCCAATTACACTTAATTTTCAGAATACAAGTTTTAAGCAATTAATGACACAAATTCACTATTACACTTACTTCACAGATCATTGTGGTGTTGTTTAACACACATTGATTCAGAGACAAGTCACACTATACCAATCACTGTGAGTAACAGATTGTCATTCTAACATTTATTGTTTTTGCATTCATGTTTATATATTCAATGGCATGTTCACATTGTTCATATACATCATTTGGCACTCATAAATGATTTGTTGTTATGATGCACACTCGTACTTGACATTTAACACACATGTAACCAGCGTTCATTTGAAAGTGCATCTATTTACATCATGCTTGCACTGCATGATCATTACTTCACAATCTGATGCGACCTGGACTGGGGCTGACAGCAGGCCACTGTCGGGGACTGATCATCCCACTAGGGATGGCAATGGGCGAGAAAAAAACCGAAACCCGTGGATACCCGCCCGTTATGGGTGGGTAAACCCGTGAAAACACACCCGTGGACATGGGTATGGGTACAAAATCATACACGCTGGCGGGTGACGGGCGGGCACAGGTTTACTATTTCACCCGCGGGTATACCCGCCACCCGTACCCATGAAACCCGTCACATTCACCCGCGGGTATACCCTCCGATTTACCCCTTAAACCCGCGTAATGTAGTCATATTATATATATTATATAATATATAATAATAATAATAATAATTTTTAGTGCTAAAATATGTTTCGTTGGAATTTGATGTGTTTTAGTGCTAAAATATGTTTCGTTGGGTAAAAAAATGTTTATAATTGTTAAAAAGGTGAAACCCGTGAGTTTACTCGTACCCACGGGTATCCGCGGGTGGCGGGCATGGGCGAGAAAATCCACCCGTTGGCGGGTTTTTGGCGGGTGGCGGGTATTGAAATACCCGCGGGCACGGGTGACGGGTGATATGTATCCGTGCCCGCCGCCCGCGGGTGCCATCCCTACATCCCACTCGTTATCTCGTCAGGTTCGGCACATCCCCGATCAGCATTTGAACTGCCAACCCCATGCTAGCACTGCATGGTTTTCACATACATTGAGGCTTACACTGCCTGTTTTCACATACATGGGGCTTACACTGCCCATGGTTAAGCATTGCTTGTAAAGAAATATTTGTTGTTTGTATAATCTGTTATCTCACTAAGCATTAGCTTACAGTTGACTCACAATGTTTTCAGGCAAAGGCAAAAGTGTAGCTGGACCTTCATCTTAAGCAATTCATTTCAATATCCCGGAGACGTACTTTAGAAGCTATTGGTACTTGAATGTAATAGCTTTGGGCTGGATTTCTACTTTGAAAACAATTATGGTGTTGTAATAGTTAGACTTAATCACTGTAGTCGTGTACTTGTAATGCTTTAGTGTGGAACTTCTTAAATCTGTTTTAAGTATTCAATTTCAATTATCATGATATTTATTGGGTTGTATGATGATCCTGGTGATTTCAATTATAATATCAAAGCAAGAGGGTGTCACAGGTTTTGGTATCAGAGCATTAGTTTGAGGTTTCAAGTGTCCGCGAGGACTTGGACTCAAACTTAGGTTATGATATTAGAATGGACTCCTAGGAAAATGATCCGAACTAAGATAGGATTGACATGCACACGGGGACAAATAAAGGTTAATTGTAAACACTTAGGACTTACAACCAAATGTTCTAAATATAAATTGTTATATTTCAGAACATGTCAGGAGACGATATGACTCCTCAGCAAATGTTCCAAATGATGCAAGCTCTTATGGAACAGAACAATGAGCTACATTCCAAACGAATGGCTGAGCAGGCTCAGTCATTTGCCGACCAGTTAAGGGCCAGAGATGAGGCCAAAGCCAAGAGAAAGGCTGACAAAAGAAAGAATAAAGAGCAACAACAAGATGATCAAGAGGAAAGACAAGACACTGTGTCCTCTAACAAGTCAAGGGGTTGTAGGTTTAAGGACTTCAAAAGTAAGGGAGCTGTTACTTTTGATGGGACTGGAGATGCTGTCACAGCACTGGAATGGATCACCACCACTGAACGAACTTTCAGAATCAGCGACTGCGCTGAAAAGGACATGGTCCGCTTTGCAACCACTATGTTTGCAAGGGACGCAGTGATGTGGTGGGATGCTATGACACATGTGTTGACGATGGAGGTAGTGTCACACATGTCCTGGAGCGAGTTCAAGGAAGTATTCCTTAGCAATACTGTCCTACCGATGAGAAGCGCCGTCTAGAGGCGAAATTTCTGAACCTAACACAAGGAACGAATACGGTTACACAATATGCCATCGAGTTCACTCGTTTAAGCCTATTCGCACCTCATCAAGTTGATACGGAGGAAAGAAAGATAGCCCGGTTTGAGGCCGGTTTAGATTATGAGATACGCCGAACCGTGAGTGGGGGTATACAACGTTTGCTGGGTTACTGGAGGCTGCTTGAAATGTGGAGCAGATCGTCTTATTATCTGGGTATGTTATCGGGTCAGCCGCCGCAACACCGACTCAATCGTCGCCGCCAAAAAGGCAGCGGGAGTCTGGATCTTCCCGATTCTCTCCTCAATCCCATCAACAATCATCATCACCCAAGAAGGGAAGGGCCTTTTCGGCCAGTTCAGAAATGAGAGACTGCAGACGATGCAGAAAGGCACACTCTAGGGAGTGCAAGACTCAAGATATGTACTGCTTCTGCTGTGGGCAGAAAGGCCATCACTGGGAGCATTGTCCACGAAAAGATGATGCATGCTACAACTGCCACCGACTTGGCCACTTTGCAAGGGATTGCCCGAAACCCCCACGAGATCAAAGTGTTCAACAATCAACGACAAGATCTTCTGCAGCATCCACTGCTCGCAGGGATCAATCTTAAAGGGCTCCAACAAGGGCGTTCCAAATCACAGCTGAAGAAGCAAAGGATGACCCGGAGGTGGTCACTGGTACGTTCTATGTTAATTCTATTCCTGCATGTATACTGTTTGATTCTGGAGCCAATCATTCGTTTGTCTCCACTACATTTGCTCGTCAATTCAATATGCCTACTTCCAAATTACAAATCGTGCTTGATATTGAGACTGCTAGCAACATGTTAGTTAAGGCAGACAAAGTGTATAGGAAGTGCACGTTATTAGTAGAAGATATAGTATTCAATATAGACTTAATTCCCATGGAGTTTGGGGAGTTTGATGTTATAGTAGGCATGGACTGGTTAGTTCACAATGAGGCCCAAATCGTTTGCAAGAAAAGAATGATAAAGATCACCACCCCCGAGGGCCGAGACATTTGTATCTATGGTGACAGACACAAAGGCGACTTGTGCCTCATTTCAATTGCAAAAGCCCGAAAGCACGTTGCTAAGGGTTGTTCAGCTTACTTAGCCTACGCTGTCGATGCAAAGGCTGAAGTTCAATCTCCTTCCACCGTTTCCGTTGTTTCCGAATTTCCAGATGTCTTTCTAGAAGATATCTCGGGATTGCCACCTGATCGCCAAGTGGAATTCCGCATCGATCTCGTTCCTGGAGCTGCTTCAATAGCAAAGGCTCCGTACCGTTTAGCCCCTGCTGAAATGCTAGAAATGATGAAACAATTACAGGAGTTGCTCGATAAGGGTTTCATACGCCCAAGTTCTTCTCCATGGGGCGCTCCTGTGTTGTTTGTTAAAAAGAAGGATGGCACATTACGTATGTGCATCGATTACCGCGAACTCAATAAAGTCACAATCAAGAACAAATACCCATTGCCCCGGATTGATGATCTCTTCGACCAGTTACAAGGCGCGAGCTACTTCTCGAAGATTGATCTTCGTTCGGGTTTTCATCAACTCAAAGTACACCCAGATGACATTCCTAAAACAGCTTTCAGAACTCGTTACGGACACTATGTGTTTCTGGTAATGCCGTTTGGTCTCACAAATGCGCCGGCTGCTTTCATGGATCTCATGAACAGAGTCTGCCGGCCAATGCTTGACAAATCTGTCATCGTGTTCATCGATGACATTCTCATATATTCAATGACCAAAGAGGATCATGCTGCACATATGCGAGAATTGCTAGAGTTGTTGCGCAAAGAGCGACTTTATGCCAAATTTTCAAAATGTGAATTCTGGTTGAGGCAGGTACGTCTCAACATTCCAAACAATTTCATGATCCTTATACTCACTTAGGAACTCTTTGTTAACTTTCACCTACTCAATATTCAATTCAGATCCAATTCTTAGGGCACGTGATATCTGGTGCTGGGATTGCTGTTGATCCTGCAAAGATCGAGGCTATCCAGAACTGGGAATCACCCCGCAACGCCTCAGGAAATTCGTAGCTTTCTGGGATTGGCTGGTTATTACGCCGATTCATCAAAGACTTCTCAAAGATCGTTGTTCCACTTACAAAGCTTACTCGCAAGAACGCAACCTTCTTTTGGAAAGAAGAACAACAAGCAGCCTTTGATAAATTGAAGAATCTGCTAAGTGAAGCACCAATTTTAGCCCTGTCTGAAGGGAACGAAGACTTTGTTGTCTACACAGATGCATCGGGCATGGGTTTGGGTGCTGTTCTAATGCAAAGAGGAAATGTCATAGCATATGCGTCTAGACAGCTCAAACCACATGAGAAAGATTACTCTACTCATGATCTAGAGCTAACTGCTGTGACTTTCGCTCTCAAATTATGGAGGCACTATTTGTATGGAACCAAGTGTCAACTCTACACCGATCACAAAAGTATAAAGTACATATTCAGTCAGAAGGACTTGAATATGAGGCAGAGAAGGTCTATGGAACTGATCAAAGACTACGATTGCAAAATCTCTATCATCCAGGGAAGGCCAACGTATTGGCCGATGCCCTAAGCCGAAAAGCGTACTGCAAGGCATACTGTTATGCCTTGACTTCTACAAATTTGACGTCAACAATCATAGACGATGTAAGAGCTGCTCAACTGCAGGCTCTAAAGGAGGAGAATGTAAAAGACGAGAACATCAGAATTCAACTACCTTTAATGCAAGATGACGGAACCGGACTCAAAGGTGTGTACGGTAGAGTTTGGGTTCCTAAGTTCGGGAACATGCGAGATATAATTCTTGCGGAAGCTCACCAATCCAAGTTTTCGATTCACCCTGGAAGCACAAAAATGTACAACGACTTGAAAGCGGATTTTTGGTGGCCAGGGTTGAAAAGAGACGTTGGACAATTTGTGGAAAAGTGCAGAACATGTCGTCTAGCAAAGCAGAACACCAACAACCCTATAGTAGTATGCAACCTCTTCCTATCCCGGAATGGAAGTGGGATCATATTACTATGGACTTCATAACAAAGCTACCCAAGACACGTCGTCAACATGATGCCATTTGGGTCATTGTTGATCGATTGACAAAATCTGCTCACTTCATTCCCATCCGAGAGACTTACTCATTGGACCGTCTTGCCCAGATCTACGTTAACGAAATCGTCATTAGGCATGGTGTGCCTAAGTCTATTGTCTCTGACCGAGATAGTAGATTCACTTCCAACTTCTGGGCTGCTTTACAAAATGGTCTTGGTACTCGTATCGCAATGAGTACTGCTTATAGACCTCAATCTGACGGACAAAGTGAAAGGACGATCTTAACTCTGGAAGACATGCTCAGAGCCTGTGTCATGGATTTGGGTGGTAACTGGGACGATCACCTCCCATTGGTTGAATTTTCCTACAATAACCGTTACCATTCCACAATCAAGATGGCACCATTCGAGTTCCTGTATGGCAAAAAGTGTAGGACTCCAACCTATTGGAGAGTGTCAGGATCTGAACTTAAATAACCAAGACTAACTGATTTGAATTTATCAGAGTATAAATCAATAATCTTGCTTTGAATCAAAGTTTAATTAAGAAGTTTGCGGAATAACACTTAATTATTTTAACAAAAGCTTTCAGAACTCATAACAGATAGACATAAATAAGTAAATCAACATTGCTTGTATTGCTGACTTCAATGATTAGAATCACCTCTAATCTGTTTGATTAGACGAAGAACACAAACTGTTCTTAGGGTTTTACAACCTTAGAGGCTTATGAAAACTCAAACAAAAAGCAATTACAATCTTGAATACGCAGAAAAACTCCTATACAATAGAAAGACCTATTCTATGTATTTATATTGCTTCTTGATTTGTTTCCTTGAAGAACTATGACTTCTCTGATAGTAGATATGCTGGAATCTTCGTGTAGATATCTTTTCCTGAATATCAGCACTTTCTATTTGTAGAACTGTTGAGCAGCTTGAATCACTTGACAGCTTGAACAGAACAACTTGAGTTGATTTACTCTGGCAGCTTGAACTTTTACACTAACAGCTCGAGATTCTTTAACTAACAGCATGAACATTGTACTTACATAGAAATTCTACTAACAGTTTGAGAAGTCTAACTAACAGCTTGAACTACTTAGAATATTTCCCAACAATCTCCCCCTAACTTAAATTCTTTACACAAGACTTTAAGTTCTATACAAATAAGGAAAATAATCAAAGCAAAACTGTTATTTACAAACCAAGGCATTCAAAAACTTACAACTGTGCAAGTTTCTGACTGACAGCTTTCAAAAATTCTTTCTTCAGATCTTCTCTGTCACAATAAATCTTTACTGAGCTCATCTAAAGTAGCCAAGCCTTTGGAAGATTCAAAAACTCAAAAGTGAAGAACATGCTGGATCCGTTTGCAAATTTGAGTCTATATGTCTTTGATTTCACATACAGATCAACACTTAGGGGGCGTTTGGTTCGTGGATTTTTTTACCTGGGATTTGCATTTTGTCAAAGGATTTGCATTATGCAGCATTTGCATTTGTCAGGATTTTGTCAAAGAATTTGCATTATCTTATAGAAAAAATTTGTTAATCTGAAAAATGCAAGGTAACTGGGATTTAAAATCCTAGGGGGGAGGCTGGGATTTTAAATAACAAAGAATGGAAGGATTTAAGAAATCCTAGGATTTTAAATCCTTACTGAAATCTGAGAACCAAACGCAGGATTTTAAATGCAAATCCCAGGAAATCCCAGGAAATCCGCGAACCAAACGCCCCCTTACAATCTTCATATCCTTGGCATAATCTATATCTTTTCTTGTTGACTCTGGATCAAAGATTCTTCTGATATCCTTTACATTTCTTTGAACCCAGACACACTGAGATCTTGAATGGCTGGCTATGGCTATGTGAAACACTTTTGTCAAATCTTCTCTGGAAAGCTTATGGGCAAGCTGGGCAAGATTCTTGTATTCTTCTGCGGGACCAGCCTCTCTTTTGATTACAAAATGATAGTCTAAATCAATTTTGTCCATTGGTTTAGCATACCAGTAAGTAATATTTGTTTTGGAGAAGTCAAACTGATCCAGTGCCTTTTCAATTTCCATAGCTTTCTGAAGGTGTGTTTCAAACATAACTCGTTTAACCTGATCAAACTTTGCTGGATGAATAGTTTCAGATTGAGGAACATCAGCAATAGTTTGAACTGGTTTTTGTTGACTTTGGACTTCTTAGGAGGCTTTGGCTTTCTTCCGTTTTTCCATCTCTTTGTCATGAATATCTTGTAGCTTTTCAGTAGACCATGACTGAGATAGTTTCTTTGGAATGCCAGCTGAGTAGGCAAAATTGATCAAGAATTTTCTGTGCTCTGCCTTTGAATGCCCTGATGGCATTTTTTTCTTCTTGTCATTCTGCTTGACCACAAACCCTCTTAGGTAATCACCTAAGGTTTCATCATCTTCCATTGGAGCATGGATTTGCTGGTCTAAGGCCTGATCTTGTTCTTCTGCTAATTTTCTGGCCAATTCTGCATCATGAGCAACTTGGGCTTCTCTAGAAGAAAATTTAAGCTTTGGAGACTCAATTAGAATGCCCTTTCCCTTGTCTTTTGAAGCTGATGCTGTTGTAAATTGGACAGCTGAGGCAGGATCTTGAATACCTTCTTTAATAACAACTCCAGTTGTTCTGATCGGAGCAGCTTGAAAAACAGCTTGAGTTTCTACACTAACAGCCTGAGTTTCTGTTGGGACTGTTAGTTTAGACACTGAAGCTGTTTGAGGAGCAGTTGAAGCTGTTTGGACTGGTTGTGGGAACTCTTGATTCTCCCCCTTTTTGGATGCATTGGTTTGGTTAGGAGGACCTACAACCTTTGCTATTAGGATTCGAACTGTCTTCTCAAGTTGAATGATCTTATTTCCACAAAGGGTGAACCCTTTATGCAAATAATCCATTCTCTGGTTCTGAGCAGCAACTGTGTGTTGTAGAGAAAGAATTAGTGCCCCCTGTGCAGCAATGATAGATTTGTAATGTTCTATTACTGCTACAACAGGTTTCAGCTTAGGATCCGTCAATTCCATAAGTTGCAGACTAGCCTCAAGATCAGCAAACGAATTTGGTGCTTGTGATCTATCACTGGCATGAATACCAGAAGTAGAAACCTCTGGGCCCCTCTGTTCTTGGTACTGGGGACTTCCAGATGGTGCTTGCACACCTTCTGTTGCCATGGGCGTGGTCTTAGTGATGTTGGCACTGTCCTGTGCCTCTTGTGTAGAAGCAGCAGTAGTGTCAGCCACAGAACCCATATGAACAATCTCTTGTGAGATGTTCACCTCCTGATTGAGGATGGGAGTTTCCTCAATGGGTGCCCTTTGGATATTCTGTGCAGAAGTGTCCTCCTGCACAGGGTTATTTGGCTCTTGTATGAGGACTGAGGAGGAAGGAGCTCCTGGTCCTCTTTTCCATTTATATAGATATTTGAGTGGGGATATTGGCTGAACAATAGGAACAGAAGGTATTTGTGTATCATGAGGAGTGGGTTGGGGTCCTGGGGGTGAAGTAGTAGTGTTAGGCGGAGCCTGCTCAGGACCCTCTCCTCTGTTTCTTGGAATGATGTTCATCATTGCAGAAGGCAATGGAACATCTACATTCAAAAAATTGGCACTTGGCTTTAAAGCCTCTTAATAGAAGATAGTGAGTGCCTATGGGAAACATGTATCCTCTTTGTATATACAAAGTTGTGCAAGTGTTTGCAATAATCTTTGCCAAAAATCTAGGATACATCAAAAATTTCCCATTCTTTAGGGAATGATGCCTTAACATCCCCTGAAAAATCATATTTGAAAAATTGAACTGTTGGCCTGTTGAAAAGCACACTAAGGCAGTGGCAATATTTGAGGAAAATTCTGACCAACCAGTTCTGTTAGGGCTAATACACTGCTGAATAATATGCACAAGATATTTCCACTTAGGTGAAAAGTGTGCTTTAAAGAAAGTAAAAGAATCAGCAGGACCCCTATATCCAATATCAGAAAGACCAGTATGTAACACATTAAGGGATAGGTCTGTTATACCTGAGGCATCTTGAAGATGCAGATGATGTCGAATGGATTCCTCAGTTACTGTGATGGGAGTGCCATCAATTTTGGATATCAGAGAAGGAACTCCATTGATGGTTTCTACAGAAGCACGGTCTGCTCAATATGAGAGATGTATATGGTGGGATTGATATTGAGGGCATGATGTATATGGGAGTGTCTAAGAAAGTCCATCATGTCATGGAACGGTTGAAGTTCAGAGTGCTTGAGAGAGTAGGGTAGGCAGTTGTGTTCCTTGACAAACTCCATGGAAGATTAAACGGAGATTTTAGGGTTTGAAAGAAGAGTGTGTGAATCGTTCAGAGAGAAAAGAAGGTCGTGGTATGAGATCATGTAACTGGTAGTTACAACTGAACGAAATTGGGACCTTTAAAGGTTTTGAAAAGGTGGGGTCACGTGCACACATTTAAGAAATTACCTAATTACCCTGCACACTTTGACAGATCAAGTGAAATAACTAGCAGCTCGAGAAAATGAACTAGCAGCTTGAGAAAATACTCAAGCTGTTAGTTGGGAATTAAGCATCTTTTAATAAAACAGTGACTCCCCCTTAAATAAGCATATGAATTAGATGAAAATAAATTAATCCATGTTTACCATACCAATATTTGATACCAGGAAAGAGAACCTTCCCACATCAAAAGGTTTTGTAAATAGATCAGCTAACTGATCGTCAGTATGAATTTTGGTAACTTGGATTAATTTCTTCTCATTGCAATCCCTTATAAAGTGAAATCTGATTTCTATATGCTTGGTTATTGAAAATTTCACTGGATTTTGCACAATGCTGATTGCACTTGAATTATCAATGTAAATAGGAGTGGATAAGAAGTTCATACCATAGCTCTCAATTGATTTTGAATCCACATTACCTGGGAGCAACAACTTGCAGCTGATACATATTCTGCTTCAGTGGATGAGGTGGAAACAGTTGTTTGCTTTTTGCATTGCCAAGAAACCAGTCTTGCTCCTAAGTATTGACATCCACCAGTTGTGGATTTTCTGTCAATGTTACATCCTCCATAGTCACTGTCAGAGTAGGTTGTTAATGTAAGAGGAGAATCTTTAGGATACCACAGGCCTAAATGAGGTTGGCCTTTTAGGTATCTAAAGATTCTCTTAACAGCAAGATGGGAATCCTTTGGTGAACATTGAAACCTTGCACAGACACAGACAGCAAACATAATATCAGGTCTAGAAGATGTTAGATACATAAGTGATCCTATAAGAGATCTGTATAAATGGATATCCACATCTATTCCATCTTTGTCTGTATGAAGCTGCTTGTGAGGATCCATAGGAGTACTTGCAGCTTTGGTATCTTGGTACCCAAACTTTTCCAGTATGTCTTTAACATACTTTGATTGACTTATGAAGAGACCAGTGGGCTTCTGCTTGACCTGCAATCCTAGAAAGAAAGTGAGTTCTCCCATTGAACTCATTTGAAACTTTTTGTGCATTAATGCCTCAAACTCTTTGCACAAACAATCATTTGTTGAGCCAAAGATGATGTCATCAACATAGATTTGTACAAGCAGAATCTCAGCTTTGATGGACTTTGTGAAAAGTGTTTTGTCCAGAGTACCTCTCTTGAACCCATTCTGTAGAAGGTATGATGACAGAGTGTCATACCATGCTCTGGGGGCTTGATGGAGACCATAGAGAGCCTTGTCTAACTTGTAGACTCTGTCTGGATACTTGTAGTCCTCAAAACCAGGAGGCTGACATACATAGACCTCCTCTTCAATTGTCCCATATAGAAAAGCAGACTTCACATCCATTTGATACACTTTAAAACCTTTGAAGCTTGCATAGGCCAAAAATAGTCTGATGGCTTCAATTCTTGCCACTGGAGCAAATACATCATCATAATCTATGCCTTCTTCTTGAGTGTACCATTGTGCTACTAGTCTTGCTTTATTCTTGATGACTATCCCTCTCTCATCTTTCTTGTTTCTGAATACACATCTTGTACCAATTTCTCTCTTTCCTTTAGGAAGATCAACCATTGTCCAGACATTTTGAATCTTGAATTGTAGCAGCTCTTCCTGCATTGCCTCAATCCAGGATGAATCTTTCAATGCTTCTGATGCCTTTTTAGGTTCTAGCTGAGACATGAAACATGCATGTTCAAAAGCAGCTAGACTGAATTCAGGAACTGCTTGTTCAGCAGGAGCAGTCTCATTGTGAACCATTTTCCTTGTTTGCACAGGTGTACGCGGATCACCCATTATTTGACTGAGAGGATGATACTTGTGAACTCTGAGTGTAGGCTCTCTTTCTGTCTGAAAAGAGGAACCAAGATTTGTATCATCTCCATCAGGACCAGTGGATGATTCAGCTTCTGGAACAGCGTGACTTGAATCTGGGGCTGTTTCCCTTTGTATTGGAGCTGTTGTCTCAGGACTTGGGAGTGGCACTTCAGTGTCTGGATTTGTATCATGTTGAGCATTCAGAACCCCTGGAGGGTCACATGACAGAAGAGGTATAAGTGTATACTCATCCCAAGTATTTGAATCTGCAACAGCTGGAGAGTTTGTGCCAACAGCTTGAGAATTTGTATTGACAGCATGAGAATTTGTGTTGACAGCTTCAATCCTGTTTGCATCAGCTTCTGCAGTATACTCAACAAAGCTCATAGAATTTGTTAGTGAATCTAAATCAAACAACCAATCAGGACCAGTGCCTTTGACATTTGCAGTATTTTCATTAAATTCAACATTGGCACTTTCTTCAATGGTTTTAGACACACTGTTATATACTCTATAGGCTTTGCTTTGAGTTGAGTATCCTACAAAGAATCATTCTTCAGCCTTACTGTCAAACTTCCCTAAGTGAGTCTTGGTGTGAAGAATGGTACATGGACAGCCAAAAGACTTGAAAAAGGCTATTAAGGGACTTCTATTATGGAATAACTCATAAGGAGTTTTCCCTTTAGATTGAACAACCTGAACCCTATTCAGAACATAACAGGCTGTATTAACAGCTTCTGCCCAGAAAGTCATTGGCAGATTTGAATCAGCTAACATTGTTCTAGCAGCCTCAATTAATGTTCTGTTCTTTCTTTCAGCTACACCATTTTGCTGTGGAGTTCTTGGTGCACTATATTGTCTAGCAATACCTTTGGACTCACAGAAACTGTTTAGCAAATTTTTAAATTCAGTCCCATTGTCTGACCTTATCACCTTAACTTTTGAGTTGGATTGGTTTTCTATCTTAAGAATTAATGATTTAACTAGCTCAGCAGTTTCATCTTTAGACCTAAGAAAGTAAACCCAAGTAAATCTGGTGAAATCATCAACAATAACTAAACAGTAGGCCCTTTTATTCAAACTCAAAACAGATGTTGGACCAAATAGATCCATATGAATCAGCTGAAGAGCAGATGAGATTGAATTTACTTCTTTGGCCTTATGAGAAGTTTTGTGTTGCTTGCCTTTAAGACATGCTACACAATGATCATCACATATGAACTCCTTTTGTGGTAAACCTCTTACCAGATTCTTTGTGACTAAAACATTCATGGACTTGAAGTTCATGTGACACATCCTTCTATGCCAAAGAGCAGACTCAGTGGATGATGCTTTGGATATCAAACAGCTTAAAGTATTTGATTTGAATAAAAGTTCTGTGTCTAAACAATATACATTGTCCTTTCTTGGTGTTCTTAGTCAAACAAGATTTTCAGGAATATTAAAATCTTTTGAAAGGACAATGCACTCAGAATCTTTAAACAGAACAATATTTTGTTTGTCACAGATTTGAGAGACACTCAATAAATTATACTTAAGTTGCTCAACGTACAAAACATCATTGAAAATCATGTTGCATGCATTAACCGTACCTTTACCTGTAACTTTACCTCCTTTGGAGTTGCCTCCAAATGCAACAAATCCTCCATCAAAGCCTTTGAAATTTGACAAGCACTCAGAATTGCCTGTCATGTGCCTAGAGCATCCACTGTCCAAATGCCATCTTGTTTTATGAGGTGACCTGTGGTTGCCCTGCACAAATAAAAGCTTAGTTAGTAGTGGAGTAAACCCAAACCAAATTGGTTTTGGGTTGGCCTTGTGCATTGACATAACTAAATACTGTTTTTGACTTCTTATATTTAGTGAGATCTACTGATGGAGTCTTTGGAGAGTATTTAGTGATTATATGAGGTATCCAGGTATTGTGATCATCTTTTCTTTTAACAGTCTCAGATGATTCATTAAAAGTTCCAGATTGATGCTTAGCAGTTTGACCTGTGTTTGTAGTGCTAACAGCTTCAGAATTTGCACTAACAGCTTCAGAGTTTGCTAACACCTTTTGACTGTTTGAATTGGAGAACCAGTTTTATTTGACAATTTCTGGTTCTTGTTCCTCTGATTTCCCATTGCCTGCTGTTGTTTGGGAAACTTTTGAACACCATGCTTTTGACATGTGCAGACTGGAACATTTTTACCCCTTTTATTATTCTTTGAAGAAGATGCAGTGTTACAGTTAGAATGTACAGAAACTTGTGGAGCAGCATTGCATATACTCATCTTCTCTTTTCCTTTCTTACTGGGGGCTTGGATTTCTATAGGTGCACTCATTGTTTTGTGTTCTTTCTCAACTGCTGTACACTCACAGTCTCTATTTTGAATCTGATCTCCTTTAGATTCAGGACTGTTATCAAGGATAGGAGCTACAGTAGTCATAGACTCATCTAATGGTTCATTGACAAGCCTGTCAGCAACTTCACTCATTGGATGGATGTATTTGTTGTTGTATGGAGGTGGAGTAGCTCTGTATCTTATGCCTTCTTTGGGATGAACCTGAGATTTTACCCTATCTTTAAATTGGACTTCCATTAGGTGTTCCAGCTTTTGATTAGCCAATTTGAAATTACCTAGATCTATATTAACATATTCTAGTTTCTTATTTGCCTCAAACACCTTTTGTTCAGTCTCTTCTACCTTTTTATTTAGGGATTCTATTTTCTTATTTAGCTCCTTTTTCTCCCACTCATGATATGTTCTATCATGTCCCATTTGAATCTCATTGTCCTTATAGTCATTGATCTGTTTTTCAAGATCTTGTATGGCTTGCATGTATTCATATCTCCTTTCTTCCATCTTAGCTAGAGTTTTGCACATGCTCTCATTATGATCTCTGTACTTTTTAACCATATTTTTGCATGATTGAGAGCAGAGTTTAGAATTTACCTCAGATGGTAGTTCAGTGGAGGAGACATTTGATGTTTCTGCCATCATAGCTTGATTTTGAAACTCTTCCTCTGTCTGATCACTCCAGTCAAACACATTGTCTTCTTGAGAGACAAGTGCTTGTGATGATGAAGTCTGATTGGTCTGTGGAGTCCTTGATGACTGTTGACCTTGAGATCTACATTCTCTGGCAAAGTGACCAATTTTGTGACATTTAAAGCACTCAACTTTTGACTTATCAAAAGCTGGTTTGCCTTCTGCTCTGGCTTGAAAGTTTGATCTGCCAGTTCTCTTTAGAAACCTTTTGGCCCTCATGGTTAGCATTGCATGTTGCCATTTTAGGTCCATCTCTTCTAGATCATCAGGATGAATTTGTTCTAGATCATCAGCGTTTAGAGCAAACAGTCCATCATTGGCAACAAAAGCTTCATAGTGAGCTTCAGTAGAGTTGCCATCACCACCTGAAAAGGAATCACTACAATTAGATTTTTCAGATGAGAGGAGAGCAGTGCTGTGATTATAAGAAAAAGATTTCTTTTTAGCATCAATCTCAGTTTCAAACACTCTCAGACTGTTGTACAGATCATCCAGTTCTATTTCATCAAGAGTATCTTTTGTTCTCCATTGAGCAGCATAAACTGTCCACTCTTCTCCAAGAGATCTAAGAAACTTTCTGTTGACCTCATCTTGATCCAGGATGACTTTTGCACTTTCCAATTCACTTATCAGTTTGTTGAACCTGTCAAAGATTTGAGTGAGGTTTTCATTCTTGCCACCAGAAAAGTTTTCATACTGCTGTTTTAAAATATCCTTTTGATTTCTCTTGGTACTGATACCACTTGTCAGGATCTGAACTTAAATAACCAAGACTAACTGATTTGAATTTATCAGAGTATAAATCAATAATCTTGCTTTGAATCAAAGTTTAATTAAGAAGTTTGCGGAATAACACTTAATTATTTTAACAAAAGCTTTCAGAACTCATAACAGATAGACATAAATAAGTAAATCAACATTGCTTGTATTGCTGACTTCAATGATTACAATCACCTCTAATCTGTTGGATTAGACGAAGAACACAAACTGTTCTTAGGGTTTTACAACCTTAGAGGCTTATGAAAACTCAAACAAAAAGCAATTACAATCTTGAATACGCCGAAAAACTCCTATACAATAGAAAGACCTATTCTATGTATTTATATTGCTTCTTGATTTGTTTCCTTGAAGAACTATGACTTCTCTAATAGTAGATATGCTGGAATCTTCGTGTAGATATCTTTTCCTGAATATCAGCACTTTCTGTTTGTAGAACTGTTAAGCAGCTTGAATCACTTGACAGCTTGAACAGAACAGCTTGAGTTGATTTACTCTGGCAGCTTGAACTTTTAAACTAAAAGCTCGAGATTCTTAAACTAACAGCATGAACATTGTACTTACATAGAAATTCTACTAACAGTTTGAGAAGTCGAACTAACAGCTTGAACTACTTAGAATATTTCCCAACAGAGAGAAACAGGAGAAACTCCAATAGCTGGTCCTGCCTTATTGCAAGAGACCAATGAAAAGATTCAACTAATTCGACAATACATGAAAACGACGCAAGATCGACAAAAGAACTATCACGATCGCCGGCACAAAGTGATAGAGTTTCAAAAAGACGATTGGGTATATTTGAAAGTTTCTCCGATGAAAGGTGTCACAAGATTTGTTAAGCGAGGAAAGCTATCGCCTCGGTTCATAGGACCCTTCAAAATATTAGAAAGAGTTGGGAACCAGTCCTATCATTTGGACTTGCCGGAGGAATTATCAGGTTTTCACCCGGTCTTTCACGTTGGATACTTAAGAAAGAGTCTGGTGCCCGAAAGGGAACCATGGACTGATCATTCGGAAGTTAAGATTGACGAACGGCTA
This sequence comes from Centrapalus pauciflorus, assembly GCA_020465985.1. Lineage (NCBI taxonomy): Eukaryota > Viridiplantae > Streptophyta > Magnoliopsida > Asterales > Asteraceae > Centrapalus > Centrapalus pauciflorus. Next base: position 82,572 of record JAANYP010007706.1, on the reverse strand, counting down.
AGGTTCATTGATGAGCCGGGGTGTATTCTGGAAACAAAAGTCAAAAAACTTCGGAACAAGGAAATCAGGATGGTGCTGGTCAAGTGGAAGCATCATCGGAGAGCTAACCATACTTGGGAATCGGAAGAAGACATGAAGACCAAGTACCCAAGTCTGTTTAGCGCAGCATGACTTCGCGGACGAAGTATAAGCGTGGTGGAGCCCATGCTGTAACATCCCAATTTTCAATTATATGTAATTTACAATTTTAAGGACTTAATTGTTGTATTATTGGATGATTATATCAATTCAAGTTAATTTCGATCATAATATCGGGTTAAATAAGAAAATACGAAGTTGGGGGGTATAATATGCAAATAGGTCAAAACTAGCAAATAAGAAGGGAATTAATGTTCATTTATTCAAAACTCACACTCTCTCTCTAACTCTCTCGATCTCTCACTCTATCTCTCTCTAAGAAAAAAAAAATCCACCACTTCATTATTAAAAATCAGAGATTTGTTGGATTCAAGTGCTAAAATTCGGGATTCAAGTGATTTGGAAGGAACTATAAGCATTGCAACAAACGATTTAAGGTAACATTCATCCAAACTTACGATTTTTGATGTTTTTGGTTCGGTTTTTAAGTGAACCGATTTCTAAGATGTAGGATGAAAATGTTTATGCATGTTATAGGTTTTTGTTACAATGTTAAAATCGGGCGTGTACGTTGTAGTATACCAAATTTCAGAAACAGATTCGAAGTCTAAGTATGATTTTGGAATTAGTGTGTGTTTTAGTGTGTGTGTTCTTTGAAGTTTGTAGAAAAATGGACATAAATTGGTTGATTTGGTATGTTAGTGTTATGATATAAGTTAAATGAGTACATATAAGTTCATATTTACAATTTTAGATACAAAATCATGCAAAAAATGGTCCAAATATAATTTCTGGAAAATATTGAAATTTTACTAAGTATGAACTCGGACTGATGATCCATCCGAATTCGGATCCCTCTGAATTCGGACCTTCATCCATTTCGGACCAAAGGTCAGTTCGGACCATGCCCAATCCGGACCAACAGTGATTTCGGATCCTACCCCCATTTCGGACCAATAACCACTTCGGACCACCCATTTCGGATTACCCCTAATTCGGACCAACTACATTTCGGACCATCCGAATTCGGATGTGGTCCGAAATCAGACCCAATTACACTTAATTTTCAGAATACAAGTCTTAAGCAATTACTGACACAAATTCACTATTACACTTACTTTACAGATCATTGTGGTGTTGTTTAACACACATTGATTCAGAGACAAGTCACACTATACCAATCACTGTGAGTAACAGATTGTCATTCTAACATTTATTGTTTTTGCATTCGTGTTTATATATTCAATGGCATGTTCACATTCTTCATATACATCATTTGGCACTCATAAATGATTTGTTGTTATGATGCACACTCGTACTTGACATGTAACACACATGTAGCCAGCGTTCATTTGAAAGTGCATCTATTTACATCATGCTTACACTGCATGATCATTACTTCACAATCTGATGCGACCTGGACTGGGGCTGACAGCAGGCCACTGTCGGGGACTGATCATCCCACTCGTTATCCCGTCAGGTTCGGCACATCCCCGATCAGCATTTGAACTGCCAACTCCATGCTAGCACTGCATGGTTTTCACATATATTGAGGCTTACACTGCCTGTTTTCACATACATGGGGCTTACACTGCCCATGGTTAAGCATTGCTTGTAAAGAAATATTTGTTGTTTGTATAATCTGTTATCTCACTAAGCATTAGCTTACAGTTGACTCACAATGTTTTCAGGCAAAGGAAAAAGTGTAGCTGGACCTTCATCTTAAGCAATTCATTTCAATATCCCGGATACTTTAGAAGCTATTGGTACTTGAATGTAATAGCTTTGGGCTGGGATTTCTACTTTCAAAACAATTATGGTGTTGTAATAGTTAGACTTAATCACTGTAGTCGTGTACTTGTAATGCTTTAGTGTGGAACTTCTTAAATCTGTTTTAAGTATTCAATTTCAATTATCATGATATTTATTGGGTTGTATGATGATCCTGGTGATTTCAATTATAATATCAAAGCAAGAGGGTGTCACAGCGGCCGCGACCGATATTATCAGCGCGACCGCGATGGTCAGTGCGGCCGCGATGCGGCTGGGGTTCCGGATCGGGTTTTCGGGTTCTGTGAGTCGTGTGTTCGGGTCTTTGGAGTCTCTTGAGTTGTTGGGAATAGTGTATAGAGTTGTTGGGTTGAGATTGTAATATTGAGATTGTGATATTGTGTTTTCAGGGTCTCGCGTTGACAGGGTAGGGAAAGGGCAGGGAACCGAGACTTAGTGTAGCTAGCTGGGCAGGTGAGTTTGCATGTTTTTGTTGAGATACTTGTACGATTATTTATTATACTTGCATGATCTTTAATCGAGCTTTTTATGAGATATCATGAGTTTTCTTACGAGTTTTTATTGAGATACTATCATGCTTGTATTACTGAGCTATATAATCGTACTCTAACCCTTGCATTCTCACCAGCTTTAGCTGACCTGTGTGTGTTGTTTTGTGTATCTCAGGTGACCGGACTGCTAGTAGGCCTGTTGGACCGAAGTAGGTTTACATTCTGTTGTGTTAGCTACCTTCTGTAGAGGTAGTTATATTTTGTGGACTGTTGTATATACTTCGGATAGGTTGTGTGATATTCAGGGATTTTCGTGACTGTTTATTTTATAATTAATGTTTTAAATTATTGGGTTTTCACGTATGCGTCTTGGTAATAGAGTAGGGATTATTATATTATGTCACGGATGATGTGTTATTTACGTGGCATTGTGGATTAGTTCGAGGGTGTTACATTTTTTTCGTTCGAAAAATCTAAAATCGAAATAATTTATTTTTTTTCTCCAATCAAAAAAATTCAAAATAACGACGTGTTAGAAGTTTTTTTTCGTTTGGAAAAAGGATATAATCAAAATGCTTCGTAGTTTTCATTGCAAAAACTTAATAAAAATTTTAATTCTTAATGGTTTGAAAAAAATCAAGAATTGAAATGGTTCATAACTTTTTAGTCAAAAAAATTAAATTTCAAATCGTTTGTTGTATTTTATTGAAAAAATTGAAACTGTATTGATTTTTTGATCTAGGTTTAATTAAAAATCAGAATGGTTCTTATGTTTGTTAAATAAAAAAATCATAATTGTTTACCGTTTTTGATCAAAAATATTAAATTAAAATCAAAATGGCTCATCATTTTTGTTATAAAAAAATTAATACCAGATGGTTGTCGTTGTTTGAAAAAAATCAAAAATCATAATGGTTCATCATTTTTCATCAAAAAAATTATCGAAATGGTTCATCATTTATTTGATCCAAAAAACAATATTTGAGTGGTTCGTAATTTTTTTAATCGTTGTTTGATCAAAATCGTAATGATTATTTTTTTTTTTGAAAACTAAAAAATAAAAAACCATTATTAATTTTTTGGATCAAATAAACGATGAACCATTTCGATAATTTTTTTGATCAAAAAATGATAAACCATTATGATTTTTGATTTTTTCAAACAACGATAACCATTTGGTATTTATTTTTTATTAAAAAAATGACGAACCATTTTGATTTTAATTTAATACTTTTGATCAAAACACGGTAAACAATTATGATTTTTGATTTTTATCAAACAAAATAACCATTCTGATTTTAATTAAACGTAGATAAAAAAATCAATACAATTTCAATTTTTTTATTACAACAAACCATTTGTAATTTAATTTTTTTTAACTAAATAGTGATAAACCATTGTAATTCTTGATGTTTTTTTAAAACCATCTAGAATTAAAATTTTTATTAAGTATTTGCAATGAAGAAACTACGAACCATTTTGATTATATACTTTTTCCAAACGAAAAAAAACTTCAACACGTCGTTATTTTGAATTTTTTTGAATGGAGAAAGAAATAAATCATTTCGGTTTTATATTTTCCGAACGAAAAAACTACAACTAGTTTTTATTTTTATTTTTCTTAAATGAAAAAAAATAATAGAGTAAGATTTGGATTCTCAAATAATTGAAAAAATGAATCAGTTATACCATATAATAATCTTAAATAAATAATTATAGTAATATATAAAAAAACTAACATTAATAATAACAATAAACATACAAATAAAACTAATGATTAAAACAAAAGGAATAAAAAGTAAAATGTTATGTTTGGATAGTTAAATTATAAAAAAGAATATATATATACATATATATATATATATATATATATATATATATATATATATATATATATATATATATATATATATATATATATATATATATATATATATATGAAAAGTATGAAAGTTACATAAATGGTCCCTGAAAGTTTGAAAATTACATAAATGGTCCTTGAAATTCAAAAACACCAAAATACCCCTGAAACTAACGGCTCAAGTTAACTGCCGTTAGTTTCAGGAACCAGAACCAAAATGTTACAACTCTTCGATTTTAGGGACTTATGGTGTAATAAAATTCTTTCAGGGACTAAAATCGTAGTTTCATATAAACCACATGGACCATTTATGTAATTTAGTGTTATTTTTAAGTATATAAATATTAATAAAATATAAATAAATATATCTACATTTATCATTATGTAATAACACCACTTATCATCAATATATTTTTATTATTCAATAAAGATTAAATGTTTTAAAAATAAAAAGTAATTAACAAATACATATTTCATAATATTATACTTATAGTAGTGAAATATATAATTATTATGCTATATATAAACTAAAATCTTATTATATAAATTATAAAATAAAAACTTCAAAGAATCATTAAAAATAGCTCTTATTTATATGTATTTATAATGTTAAGATAATAATAGTCATGACAAATAATAATACCATTCTTAATTTTTTAATTATATAAATATATTGCTGAAAGAGCACGTAACATAATTCTAGCCATTCAAAATCAAAAATCTTCGCATAAGTGCTAACATGGTACAATCACAACCGTTGAAAAAAAAAGTAGTAATAAGATCACAAAGTTGTTGAAAATCAAAAAAGAAGATAAGATCAAAATAGCTGTAAAAATCATATATATAATAATTGAGTATTTTCAAACCGAAACTACTTTGAGATAATATACCCGGAATTGCTACATCTAACAAACTTCGAGATAACGTATAATATCATTGATTGTCAATATATAGATTCAGAAAAAAAATAATATTTTTATATTCCTAAAATTAAATAGAATAATGATAAGATGATTTTCGATTTTTGCATCGTAGTATTTCTATTATAATAAATAAATAGGATTATATGTCAAAAATAGCAACAATCGTTTGTAGTTTTACCGTTTATAGACATTATTTATTTTTTATCATTAATAGATGACGAGATCCGAATACTATGTTATCGATACCACTACAAAGTTTACCGCACCTGATGTATTTTTGTCAATGTAGTATACATATATTTCTTATGTTCCGTAATGATATTTTTGTCAATCTATTATAAATGCGTATAATTATGTTTTTTATATAGGACTTTGCGACCTTTGAAGAATTAATAAATTGGGTGAATAATGTAGCAATATCTATAGGAATAGTTGTTGTAAGAAAATGTTCGAAGTTTCAAAAAAAAAAATTGAGAAAAGTTTGGTTAAATTGTGATCGAGGTGGTGAATGAATATAAAGGTGTCGGATCTATTTCTAGAGATACTGCAACAAAAAAAATTGGGTGTCCTTTTGAGACAGTTGCTCGTCGTATTGATGATTCTACTAAATCGTGGAAGTTAACAGTGACTTGTGGTACGCATACTCATTTAGCTGCCAATAGTATGGAGGGACATCCATATGCGATGCGTCTCAATAAGGAGGAAAGAAATATTGTGGCAGAATTGAGCAAGGCTAATGTGAGTCCACATGATATTCTTGCTTTTATAAAGGATCGAAATGAAAATAATTCATCATCGTTAAAAAAATGTGTACAATGAAAAGTATAAAGGTAAAACCATCAACGATGATGGTAAAACCCCAATGGAGGTTCTTTTCACCGCTTTGAATTGCAAGAGATTTCTGTATCGACTTAATAAAAATGAAGCTACTAATGAATTTGTTGATCTATTTTTTTGTCATCCAATATCTTTAACGATCTAGAGATCATTTCCACAAGTTCTATTAATTGATGCCACATACAAGACAAACATGTATACAAAAAATATTTTATAATTTCTTTATATTTTATTATTATTAGTTATATTGTCTAATCATATAACTTATATTGTCATACAAGTTAATATGCCACTTTTACAAATGGTTGGCGTAACTTCAACCAATACGACGTTTTGGATTGGTTACGCCATAACGCATAAGGAAATAACAACAAATTACGTTTGGGCGTTGAACCAACTAAAATCAATGATGAAACCAGAGGTTCAACCAAAGTGATTGTTACTAATAGGGAGTTGATGAAAGCATGCACAATCGTTTTTCCGCAAGCCCATAAATTTCAATGCAGATGGCATATCTCCTAAAATATTTTGAAAAATTGCCGACCATGTATTAATCTACAATGTTGGATTTTATTTCAACATAAGTGGAATAAATTGGTTGAATCTTCATCATAAGACATTTATGTAAATAATTACGTCAGTCTACAACGGTATCTGCACGATGCTGAACGTACATTATAAATAATATATTTTTTCTTATAATTTTAAAATATATTTTTTAACTCATTTGATTATGAAATATTTTTTATTTGATTTTTAATAGTTTCAGTGCATGTGCTGGCATGTGTGAATGATACTTGGCTGAACCCATATAAAGAAATGTTTGTGTCAGCTTGGTGTGACAAGTCTCTCACTTTCGGTAACAACACGATAAACAGAGTGGAGAGTCAATATGCCGGTCTAAAAAAGTTTATTAAATTCATCACGAAATAAGTTAGATGTAATTGTAGAAAATAGAAGAAATAATAAAATTACAACACTCGACAATTCTAGAAAAATTAGAAAATAGTAGAATAAAAGTGTCACATAGGATAAATTCACGTCTCTTTAGGATTTTAAAGGGAAAAGTGTCAAAATATGCTTTAGAAAAAATTTGGTCTAAACTACAACGGCTTAACAACATAGAAAATATAACGACTGAAAATGTAAACTTCGTACCAGTTTTGGGTTACCATGTGCGTATGAACTTGATTATTATTTAAAGTAAGATTTGTTCATTCTGCTACAAACGGTTGATGCATTATGGACGACACTAGAGGTGTTTAACCCCAACCAAGATGAAGTGGATGACATATCTTCGAGCTTAATGAATTCAAAGAAATTTTTGCAAAACAAGATCATACAGAAGAAAAGATAGGTATGCTGAGCACACTAAAGGGGATAATTTTTTCAACTACCAAATCTGTTGGTGAACCTTCTGTCCAAAAAAAGTACTCGTGGTCGTCCAAATAAGGGCAAACAAGTTATGTCGCGTTAATTTGACTTGAACGAACCGCCAAGGCATAGTGAATACGTGCATCACGTTCCACAACATCAACACGAGCCACCAAAACATAGTGAATATGTGTATCGCGATCCGCAACCCCAACACGAGCCTCCAAGACATAGTGAATATGTGTATCGCGATCCGCAACCCCAACACGAGCCACCAAGGTATAGTGAAAATGTGTATCGCAATCCACATACAACACAGTCCTGCCGCTTCTATAGGCCAGTTGCTTTTGACTTGAATGATCGAATACCATTTTCTTTGGATCACTCACACTACGTATATCAAAAGTCGTCATCAATGGTGAATGACTTTTTTGGACAAGATCCATTTATGCAAAACTTAATAAATTACCAGCCAATACATGTATTAAATATTCTTTTATGTTTATTTATGTTTTTCATTATCTATTGGATTCACTTTGTTTTATATGAAACGTTAGGAACAACAAAGTTCATGGCAATATGGATACGCTCATCACGATCTTACACAACAAGATGAGTATTATTCTCATCCACCAACAATCCATGTATAATGTATGATATTGATAATTATGTATCCGGTTTATTTGATGGTTGATATCAAGAATTTTTATCAATTTTATATAGGAACCAGTACGATACAACCATCCACTCATTAATGAAATTCCATCATTTTTTCAACCATATGTCATCGACATAGAAGATGTTGAAGGTGATGGAAATTGTGGTTTTCGATCAATAGTTGTTGCTATAGGTCGACATCAAAACGAATGGCCAACAGTTCGCGGTGAATTATTGGAGGAGTTATATAAAAATAAGAAACATTATAAAACAATCATCACTTATGAAAGAGTGAAGGAATCTTTAAATTGGAAAGGTTCCAGATTTTCCACCAAGTCATCATTGGTTGTTTATTCTAAAATTTTGATCACTATTAAGTATGAGTGCATTCTTTATTGTTTAACAAATGAAGGCAACAAGACGTATTTTCCTCTTTGGTCAACCCCACGTTTTGAAAATGAATCCATCACAATCGCACATGTACATGGAAATCATTTTATAAAAGTTGATCTGCAGGAAGGTCACCTAATGCCGACTGTTTGTGGGTATAACTTGTGTTCCATAAAAAATGTGGGTGGTAAAATTTGTATAAAGATCGGTTACTTGCCTATAAACAAGCCCATAATAATGAATGTAATGTGTCTGTACTGTTGGAGTGATAATTTGTACAAATTTATTTTTATCAGTGGGTATTATGTAATTTATGAAATCATTAAATTATTTTTTTTGGTAATTAGGGGAAGGGGTGTGTGTGATTTAATTTATGTAATTCATTAACAATCATTGAATAATGATTAATAACTAATTCTTATATAATCAAATCAATCGATAATCATTTAATAGTTATTTAATGATTAATAGTCAAATCAATTAATAATTATATAAGGATTAAAGTAATTAAAAAGGTAATTAGGGGGTGTGTAATTAGCAATGGGGTGTGTGTATAGAATGACCCTATTGATAACTATATATGATTTAATTATCCAATTAAGGAATAGAATTATGATTTAAATGCATTGTTGTAGAAATCACTTGGCGGTAGTCGGCTGTTTAACTGGAGACCCGTGAGTATAATTAATCATAACATTAGGGTTGACAAAATATTTCGACCCTGACTTTACTGGGGATTCCCCGACCCTGAGTTGTACGGGGATGAGGATGGAAAACGTTTTAATCCCCGACTTCGACCCCTACCCGGCACAATCTAATATCATAGTATAATTTATTATGTTTATATAATTTTATAATCTAAACTATTCATCATAGTTTAAATAAATTTTATGTATATATGTCATTGTTAAATTATCTTATTTTCTTTATTCTATACATTGTATAAGATTTTTACATGTATATTTTTTATTTTGCTTGTATTATATAATATTGTTATCAATGTATATAACTAAAAATTGCTGAGATAATTTGTTATAAAGTTTATATACATGTATATATACTTTTTAAAACTATAATTTGTAGTATGGTGTCTATTTTACTAAACACTAATCTTATAATAAAAATGAAACTAATCCAAACTAAAACTAATAGACATTAGGCAAGTGTAACATATCGTATAGTAGAATCGTTTAGGTAAGAGCCGAGTATCGATCTCAGGGAAACGATGCAGAATGATGATAATAAGTCTTTGGTTACTAATTAATCATGGACAATAAGTAGTTGATTCTAAATAACTATTATAATGAAGCAAATGAACTAACTTGGACTATGAAGCAGAACAAACAAAATCAATGGACAGTTTAATGTCAAAACAATGCATTCACTTAAAATCAATCCCCCTAGTCTCGATGATAGCATTTAAAGCCCGATATTGAATTTAACTCACCTGATTCTTAAGCCATTTAAACTTCCTGGTCAGGTTATTTTACTTTATGAATATTGGAAAGACACGTGAAATTCTTCACTATATCCACCTCAAAACATGCAATTAAAACACAATCACTTTGATTATTGAAGTTATATGATTAAGAATGATCCAAGTTACACAAGATCGTTCATCTCAATGTAACTTCACTTGTAATGTCATAAACTTGAAAAACCCTATCAACTTCTTTATACCGGTTCCGGTTTAAAGAAACGATTAACTGGTAAAACAATTAGTCGAAATAGATATCCAAAACAAAAGGCTTTCGCCACAAATTGAATCGTCTATCTATTGAATATTAATGAAATCCCAAGTTTTTACCAAACAAATGTAACCAATGAAATCAAAAGAATGATTCAATCCGATAACGTTATCATCTTAACTAGGGTTCAATCATCTAAGTAAATGCAAAAGAAAATCACCTCATGGTTAGGGTTATCATCGTCTCAATCATAATACCAACAAAAGATTTCATACGAAATTGAGAATCCAAACCAATGTTAGAATGATGAATAGAGAAGTTGAAATCGTGATATTCTTCAATTGTTCTTCACATAAATCGTCTCTTGATGCCTGGAATCGTTATCCTCGCTTTGCATTGCTCTTTTTCTTTCTTTCTTCCTCCTCCCTAGCCGTCGTCTCTTCTTTTCAATATCTAGGGTTTCCCTTTCCTTTACAAACTTCCCCCACTTCCCTTTTCTTACGTGCGCTCAAGGTCTGATTTCCATGGCCATGTTTTCCTTTATGCTTTTATCTAAAATCCATGGCCATGGATTGTCTTTCATGTATTAGCGGGCATTTTTTTCAAATCCATGGCTTGTCTAAATTTCATGGCCATGGAATGTTCTTCTTTGTATCCAATAGTTTGATAGTGTATCAATAAATCTTGACATTGCATCATTCGTTTTCCTTGATTCGCAAATGTCCGCTACAAACCTTCGGAAACAAAATTATTTCATCCCAGTATCGAATTCGAAAGTTTATCTATCAAAACACATTTAAATGAGGAAGAAATTCTAAGAAAAATATGTATAAAATCAACAACATCATAGTACAAAACTTATAATTTGTTAGAATGTTAAAAGACCCGATACCCGACGGGAATTCCCGAAACTCGATGGAACCGGGATGGGGACGGGTTGTCAATACCCGGTGGAGACGGGGGGCGAGGATGGGTGCCATGCCTGCATAACATCTAAAAATATGTTTTATAACACAACCATAATTGTTAAAAGTTTCAAATAGACATACACTTCAAAGTTCAAATATAGATTCTAGCTAGTACATTAATATTATAACTATAATATTAGATTATGTGTTGTCACTACAAGAAAACAGTATTTTGCGACGAAAAAAGTCGTCGCTAAAAGTCAATTTGTGGTCGCAATAGATCTTCTGCGAGTCGTCGTTGAAGCTCCTAAAAATGGTGGCCTTTTTTTCACCGCCTAAATATTTTTCTGGAGCAAAAAAATTAGAAATATATATATAATTAGTATTTGCGACTAGCAGAAAGTGGTGAAAAATTTGTCAGACTTTTTGACCGCGTAAATACTTTGTTGGTGCCAAAAAAAATTAAAAAATATATATATGGTGCCAAAAAATATATATGGTGATTTATGTTTTTTTACCAGAAAAAGTCAAAATGCATAAGTATTTTGGCGTGTACTGAGCCTTTGGCGACGGCGGCATCGCAGAAGCTTTTTGGTCGTTTATGCTACTTTTTCTTGTAGTGTGTTCCTAGATTTCTAGATACAATTTTGTATCATCACTGGTAACACCGAAAACATCTCATTTAAATTGTTTTTGTTCATATTGTTAGAATAAAAGATACAGTTGTATTCTATTAATGATTATTTCTTGTTTTATAAACTTCTAGATATAATATTGTTTTTGTAGTTTATTTTTAATCCTATTGCGTTGAAGTTTTACTTGAATATTGTTAATACGTGTAAATAAACCTAACATTGACAATATACTTTAGATCATTGCATGACAATATAACATATTAAAATATTTTTCCTTTCTTAAGGTTTATAAAAAAAAACTTATTTGTTATCTCCTTCATTGCCGCACATTGCATTTATTCTATCTCTAACATAATTTAGACACAAATATAAATTATAAACTTATTTGAACGTGTTTTGATTTTCATAAATTCAATTTTCTAATAATAATAAGTTAAAGATAAATAGCGTTTTAATTTGATATGTTGATGTTATTGATAAAAAAATTAAAAGTTTCTACCATTATCGCTAAATAGATAAAATGTTGTTGTTATTATTGGTAAAAAATAAAAGTTGTTGCTATTAATGGATAGTGTTATAGCAGGTTTCCAGGTCAAAAATTGCTAAAATCGGTAAAAAAATACAAAAGTTGTTGCAATAAATGATAAAAAATAAATAATGTGGCTATAAATGGTAAAACTACTAAAAGTTGTTGCTATTATTGGCATATAATATAGGTTGTGCTTATTAATTATTTATACCAGATTTATTTGCTACGGATTTAAAAAACTTAATGTATTTATATTTTAAATATAATAGTAACTTAAAATGATAAATATAAAAATATAACTACATTATTCATAAAACATAAAATGTTGTTAAAACAAATTTATAACAACCTAAATACATACAAAATGATAATAGTTAACATAAAAATTTCTAATAATATAAATACCTTATATATATGTATATATATACACACACACACACACACACAAATATATACATATATATATATATATATATATATATATATATATATATATATATATATATATATATATATATATGTGTGTGTGTGTGTGTGTGTGTGTGTGTGTATAAGTTAACTAAGGTATCAAAATTTTAGAAATCGAAAAATACGTTGTTTTGATTATTTTTTTTTTGAAAATGTGATAACATTTGTATCGAAGTATATATAAAAAATCAAATATAGTTACGTATTTGATTTTCTATGTAACATTATCTATTAAAAGTTATGAGTAAAAAAATAACTATATGAAACTAACGATGTATCATATAAAATAATTTACAAAATTGATATTAGATAAAAACAATAAATAATTGAAGTAGGTGACAGTATTTGTTCAAAATTAAAAGTTATTTTTTTTCTATTATTTCATAAATACATACATATAATGAGTAATATGTAATTAACACTTTTAACTATTTTTCAGTCTCCCGAAAGAAAAATAAAGATTTACACTAATAATGAATATATTGATAAACAATATAATAACAAAGTGATTTTGATGTATTTCCAACTAGACAAGTATGGTTGTGGATATTGATTAAATATCTTCAATATGATTTTATTAATATTAGTTAAGTTTTTAATGATGATTTCTTGTATTTGAATGCATATTTATAATTTATTAACTTGTTAAATAATCATTATAAAATTACGTGTTTCGCAGATTGTACTTTATGGTTTGCACATAGATAGTGAATTGATTTATTTTAAATTTATCATGTACAATAATAATTTTTGTCATAAGTTTCATTTTAATCAACACTTTTTGAATTATTTATTAGTCTTGCAAACAACGAACAAATGTTATAACAAGCATTTGTAGACCTCAAACATATGTACACACAATAGTCTTGATGGAGAAAATGATATGAATACATCTTAAACAATTTAGTTTTTTTACAAAACACAATGCATGATAAATGATTGCTAAATTAAAAAATTACTTTAGAAACAAACATCCCGAGCAACAAATGGGTATGTCATTTGTAATTAATAGTTGTATTTTCTTATTTTACATAATATACATTTTGTATAAACTTTTTTTTCAAAATATTCACGTAATACGTAGGTCAATAAACTAGTTTTTATTATATTATTAATATTACTATAACAACTTGTTTTCATAATACTACCAATATATTATTAATACTTGTCATGTTGTTGTTAATTAACTAGTTTCATCATAAATTTTGTTTATTTTCCAAATTTATAATATTTTATTATGTATCTAGAATTCTAGATTATATTTTTATAATTAATATATTTTCGTTTAGCTTTAATTTCAATTGGTAAAACATTGTGAAAACCATAAACTCGACATTAAAGTTGTTTTTCCAGTTAATATAAAAAATGAAACTTGTCTTTTCAAAAAGATATAAGAAAATAAACTCTCATAAATGACCTATCTATCTTTTAGTCTAACAAAAAGTTTATTTTATTAAAATAGTAAAATACGTAATTGTACATATTGTTTACTTTAAATTATGGTTTTTAGTCTTCGAGTAATATTTATTGAACCAACAGTCTAAAACTAAAATGTTTTATATTATAGTCCATTCCAATTTCGATTAAGCCATGTGGGTTTTTTATATTAATTTTTTAGGTTTCAATGTTATTGGGTTTTAAATATTTGATGTCAATCAAGATACGAGACTTTTCGAGTTCAAATTGGTTGACATTTTTGTATTGGAATTTTTTATTTCTATTTCATACATACATATGTGTGTGTGTTATGTGTGCGCGTGCGTGTGCGTGTGTCTGTGTCTGTATATATACATAATAAAGTTGAATGAAGAACCAATGTTTATCGAAGAATTACAATGCATTGCAAAAGATGGCATTGTGCATCACACGAAAGTTTATTATACACCATACAAAAGGGATTGTGCATCATGCAGGGGTCGAAATGGACAATCCTCTCCACGCATATCGAAGTCCCCCTGTATGATGCATAATTCACTCGCGTGATACATAATGCGTGCAAAACACACATCAGGTTTTACTAAACAAGTGAACTTAATATATGCATAAATATGCACATATCAAAATACTCCACACTTGAGGTTTTCTTGTCCCCAAGCAAACTACAACATAAATGTTTTCACCCAGGCCGCATCTCCAAACTACTCTTCAAACTAACTTTCTAGAAACAATATATAAACTCTTAAGCATTAAAGATCTATAAACTATAAATTTGAAGCCAAAGCAAGAAACAATGAGACCACAAGAAGCAAAAAGAATAGAACGACAATGTCAAAAACTTTCCACCTAGTTATACTAGTAGGCACCTCACAGTTTTCACTCATCACTCATGTGTATAGGCTCGTGTGCTTTCACAAATTTCGTTCAATGCCAGACATGTTAAAAGCATATGAGCATATGCTTGAGAGAAAATCACACCGCCGTCACTCAATGTTTGAAAATAGAGCACATAAAGGTCTTAATAGGTTGTAACGAGGTTAGGCTAAGGGCATGAGAAATATATGGCCAAAGTGCGCTAAAATAATGGGATCCAACATCAAGCAGCATATAATAGAAGCGAGTAACCAACATGGGACCAAATAAATCACTAAGAAAATTACCCAAGCAAACTGTCCTGATTTGTCACATCTAATTGCAGCTCAGAAGGAAAGATATTCATTTCACTTTCTTATTCTAATTCCTTCTCTTTTCTTTTTCCATTCTTTTTCTTTCATTCTTCCTTTATTTCTTTTTTTTTTTATATCGCTGAATTTCCAAACATCGACTATATGCAATCTGTACCAAAAAACAACTCTCTTAACGACACTAGCATCGCCGCGGTACAACACTAGAAGAGTCAAGAAGAACACAATAGCAAAGAATTACACATGACTCGAATGCTAACAAAACAAGGCATAATCATCAAGGCTCAAAGAGGGTAAACTAACTAACAAACATATGATCCAAGATAAATCCCTAAAGCTTGCTACTGAATAACGATCCCAATTCCGGTCAAAAGAGACATAAAAGGATTAATTGGTTGATAGTGTGGCTTGTCACCGTAATGAAAGGCCAATGCTCAAAAGGGGGGGAATCTAAGGGTAATAATGCCGGTAAGGGTGTCATTGGGAAGGAGTATCCTAAATGTGCCTTTATATAAGTGCTAGATTCTCAAACGATGTAATATTGGCATGCATTTAACAAACAAGTTCTACCTTAATCCAAATAACACCAACAAATTCACACAGAAAGAAATAATGAGCATTAAATATGAATGCTAGATGAGCTCAAATCCTCACGAAATGAATGTACAGAGTTTTTTGTGCTTAATCATGCAATTTCAGTTAAGAAGCGTGACATGCACATCAAACATCCTGTTGCCACAAAAAATCTGAAAGTCACTTGCTCAGCTTCGCATGCATAGAAAATAGAATAATATTGCAAAAGAGTCCAACATGCAAAACTAGAGAATAAGTTTTGAAAATCGGCCAAATTTTAGACAAAAACGCCATGAATTGTTCCTAAGAAAATGCAGAGCTCAAAATCGACATTTTTATACCCCAACCCCACACTTAAATCTGACAGTGTCCTCACTATCATAAACCAAGCAAATCTAACAGGTAAGAGCAAATTAGAACTAGAGAAACACCCGTGATAACGAAGAAAGCAAATCTAACAGGTAAGAGTAAATTTGACAGTGTCCTCACTGTCATAAATCATGCAAAACACACCTCAGGTTTTACTAAATAAATGAACCTAAAGTATAAATTACACAACTGACAGTGTACCAATTGTGTGCAATATAGCTTTAAGAATCACCCATGATTTATCGAACTCATGGAACAGAATAAAGAACGGAGACTCCAATAATACAACTTAAACCAATATTTAGCTATTTCGGACTTTTTGAGGAAATTAACAACTAGAGGCAATAATTAAAACTAATTAACCGAATAACTAAGGCAAACTAAGTAACACAAGAATAAAAGTTAAACTAATTTTTTTGGCTTTTTCGAAATAATTTTAAAACTAATACCGGCAAAACACGAATTAAACTAAGTAACTAAAGTAAGAAAGTAACGGCAACTAATTATACGAGACAAACTAACGGAAGGAGAATTAATCAGCGTATGGAATTAAGGGTTGAATCCGCGTATGGAAGTAAGGGTCGAATCTGCAGGGATTGCGTATGTAATTAGAGTTACTTAGCTAGTTTCTTTAGTTTATTAAAAGCGTTTAAGTTGTAAGTTGATTGAATTGTTTGGAATAATGATTATGTCTAAATTATAACTAAATTAATGGCAAACAACTGACGAATCGAATAACAAATCAATCAAAGATAACTATTTATGGAATCACTACAGCATAAGTTATTACCCACTTAGATTTCATGCAACATTCACATAGACATAATTAATTGCACGGTTAAATTAATTGTATTTGTTTTAATCAATAACTCTCGGCATAGCGCATGTAATATTCATTACTTGTCTTAATCCCTAAGCTAATAGACTCGACACAAATAATAATACCACTATGAAATATCTTGCTTTTACCAATCAAAACATTCAATGACAATCATAACTGAATGCTTATCATTTGAATACACATAAATTGTTCAACAAATCCAATATTCATCAAAACATAAAATGAAATGCGATAAAATAACACTTAGTCGTAGATCCTCCGCAAATGGCTATGGAATTTAGCCGCTCATCGTATGCTCGTCACTGGGAGTGATCGGAGACATCATTATGAACTTCAAACATCGTCTTCGTACTTGAGTCGTGGTTCCACTCTGGGAGGGCTTCGCCACTTCGTTCAACACTTTCGGGACCTCCAATTCGGCTGCTATCGACCTCTCTTTATAGAGGGAATGGAAATTAGGGTTTTAGGGTCTTAAACGCGTCTGGATTCGTTGGGCGCCGCACCAGCGTAGATCTGGGCATACGCCTGCGCCCCCCTTGCGCTGGGGGTACCTGGGCTGCGCTGGAAGTCGTCTCTAACTCTAAATTCTTTTGTTTTGCAGCGTAGGGCAGCGCAGGCCTGCGCCCCCTTCGGCTCGGATCGCGCTGATTTTCTCGAGTTGCTTCCGTTTGACGTCTTGACCCTGAAATTCTTATCAAATCTCCCCAACTTAGCTCTTGGTCGCCCTCGAACAAGCCTTTGGAATCAGAACTATCTATGTACCAGGCATATATTAGCGTCGTGTATAGAATTTCTAAGTTAAGCTAGCCTTCGCAATAATGTGTTAAAACTTTTATCATGCACATCAAAGACATTTTCAGTTAATATATATTCTTCTTAGAATTTATATAATGTATATCACTTTTGAAACTTACCATTTTAGCTCAAGGTTACGAAACTTAAAACACGTGGGTCTTTTGACCATCTTTTTCCTCTGTGCATGTTTTCGACAAAATTTTCTTTTTAAATACTATGCTTACATCCATATTTTTAACTCAAGTTATCTAGGTTGTCCGTGTAGCGAGATTTAGGTCAATCACTTCCAAACCAGATAGTTTTAGAGGATTAGGCATGAGTGGTACCCCAATGACTTAATTTCCCGAACCATCTAAACTATAATTGAACCGCTTTTGATGCTAAAAATCGTGATTAAACTCTCCCCCTTATTGCATGAGTTTTCCAAATTTTTTGACACATTACTTATATTTAAGCCCTAATATACTTTAACCTACTTAACTTTGCTCTACATAACAAACATGTTAACTATTATTATGACTCTTTTCTTAATTATAGAATATCATATCAACACTAGCCAATTCCCTTGTACATGTATTTTCTATTTGTCATCATGTTCCACGGCCTGATCGGCCAACAAGACTCAAACTGGGGAAGATAAGACAGACTAAATAAACATTACAAACTAAATAAGGACTCGACTAACACTAAAAAAATAGACAAAACTAACGACAAAAGAAATTAAATGCAACATAAAAAAATAAAATAAAAATACAATAAAATAAAGAACAAAGAAAAAGAAAGATGGTACCCGATAATTAGTATAGAGGAGGAGGAGGCAGACCGAAGACGCTGCTGAAGAAAATCTTCATAAGGGCCTGGATCGGTGGAATTTGGTGGCTGATGTGGAAGTAAGTGAGTAGGGACCTGATCTGGCAAATCCTGCCTGCCATGCGCCGGATAGCGCTGATAAGTGTCTATGACAAGGTCATAAGATTGTTAGTTGGGCATGGTATAATCCGAGTATGATTGATATGGCAAACCGACATGGGAATCCTCGTGATGTCGGAGTCCCTCCCAGTATGCCCCAGTTATGGTAGAAGGCATTTTGATATGCCAGTGCCCTCTGTCCATCCTGGATCCTATCTACCCGCTCGTGTAAATAATCGATCTTATCGTAAATATGGGTCATCCTCCCAATCATCTCATCTAGCCTCTGGGTCACGTCCTCTCGGAACTCACCCTGACCCACCACTGAATCATATAACCGCCTCATAACGCGGCTAAGATCAACATCATCATTTCCTCGACTATGCGAGGTAGACTCCCCTCTGTTCGGCTCTTCGTGTCGAACCTCCTCTTCATTAGCGGATTTTTTCTCTCTCTCCTCTCATCCTCTGTGTAGCTCGCAATATACGATTGGTTTGTCTCTTTGTTTTATATCTCAAAACCCTCATCGACTTCCCTAAAAATCAAGGTAGGGAGCATGACGGCCGTAATGTATGTCGCCGAAACTGCATATGTGACGGACTCGGGTGAAAGTGCACCCATCCTCTCGAAAAATTTAGAGATCAACCATCCGTGGGGGATACATCCTCTCTCGAGTATCGTACATAGCCCAAATGTCATTAATGACTGTCCATGCAAAGGACAGTCTAGGCTTACCATTGAGAAGGGCGTAAAGAACTGTGATGTCCCTATGTTGGACCTTAGACAGGTCGCTATCTCATGGTAAGATGTTATTAACAATGATCTTGTGAAGCACCTTACATCTTGGAGACAAGTCCTTCCTATTATAGGAAGTAGAAGCCTCTACCTCATCAACGGTTTGATTAAAAGTCTTACAAACCTGCTCCACCCAATCCCTGGACCAAGTCATATCAGTAAAGGCCAATTGGGCCTCAGATTTATACTCATACCCATGTTGCGTAGACCCTTCGTTGCCTACCCCCGTATCTCTATTAAACATTTGGCGAAGGATTCGTGCATCCATCGCCACATCCCTACCGGTGGACAGTAGCTCATTATATGAATTATTCGTCTCCCTTCGTAGGGTGGACAGTAGGGCCGCCTTTTGTTTCACCCACTTCTTGACCCAAAAATCCTTCAAAATGGATGAAACTACCCACAAAGAAATGATTTCTAGCTTAGATCTTTGATATATATGATAATGTTGGTGTTTTGGAGCTTAGACTTGCAATTTTTAGCACAGAAATGACACAAAATGGGGGTAGCCGCATACAAGTCATAGGGGAATGAGCTCTAGGGTTTGTGAAAAATGAAGAAGAAGAAGAATTCTGCTATTTAACCACGAAGGGGCGTCGGCTATGCGTAGCCCTGCGCCCCCCCCCCCCCCCCCGCGCCCATGCTTCTGAAAAATTGATTCTTTACTGATTTTTGGTACGTGGGGCAGTATATCGTTTTTATTTGTGATTAAAAATGTGGTCTAAAAATTTTTGTGGGAGCGAAATTAATTAACTAATCATTTTAGAACACTACCATCCCCAACTTAGACCTCTGTGACGTCCTCGTCACATTTGATCTCTATAATCACTTAAAAATAAATTGGTACACATTCCTTGTTCTAAAATAAATTGCGATTAATTCAAAATAAAATAAAATTCAAATTTCCTCATTAAAATAAAATAAAAATATCACCACACTTAATAATTTAAAACAAACAACTAAAATAAAGTAAAGTACGGTTACATCCAGAAATCACACCATAACAGAAATTAAACAAACCAAACAAAACTTAATTGCTTCTCACCCAAAGACCACCACATATTCAATAACTAATTAAAACTGTTTCGGAGGGATGAAAACTTCTTCTAATCCTCCCACTATCACCTCGATGTTTGTGAGCCAATCCGAATGCACTTGGAACAGCTACTCATGTTTCTTTTGCTCTTCTTGCAACTTCTCAATATTCTGCGTCAAGTCTTTGTTCGCGTTCAATATACTACCCATGACATCTTTTAGAATATTGATTTGGGATCTCAGCAAGTCTTCGGTTGTCATTCTTTTCCATGGCCTCTCATCCTCTTCGTCGTTTACCTCCATTCTAGCTTTCCCTTTATTTTTTGGTCTTTCCTCGGAGTAGTCGGGGGCAATGAATGAGATCATGGTTACTTTTGAGGTTTTGGGGCAACGGATTTGGTAACCTAATTGGTTTCTCTCGAATACTAGCCCTAACATCATAAGTTTCGTAAACCAGATCTCATTGGGGTTAAGGTACTTAATAGGCAATTGTTCCGACACCGCTTTCTTAATTAATAAATAATTCGGTTAGCATACGGCAGTGCGGATAATCCATCCCTTGACCCGTGACACTACACTCCCACAAATTTTCCATTATTATGTACCCTAAAGATATGGTCGGGTATCAAGTCATTAAAGCATGCACTAACAGTACCTGGTCTAACAGCAGTAGTATCTTGGTGTCTGAGAAGTAAGTTAAAAGTAACAAACTTCAACAGCACCTTAGCTAGCGGACATAAATCCCCACTATTAAAGTGGACATACGCTCTCGCCTCCTCCATCGACATCCCAAATACTGTGGCTATCATCCCATCCAATTTCTTAGACCACCCACCAATCTTTCTTGCTCTACCCCCATTAAGGTCCAAAGATGACCAGAGTTCCCTAGGTCTTGGAATACCTCTATCTATACCAAATTTGTCACAAAGGATTTTCCTAGAAACAATCACCTTCTTATTTCCTACTATTCCCGTGAGCTCAAAGTCTTCGTCCTAATATCCTTCTGCTTTCCGAACAGTAGCGAACCACTGTTGGATCAGACTAGTGTGGATATATGGGAGTTTCCATTGTATAGCTCTAGCTCATCCTAACCTCTCAAAACACTCTAATATTTCATAACCCTCAAGGTCGAGTTCTTTTAAGGTCCTCTCAATGTGAAACCTAGGGGGTTTACCCTTTATTGTGTTGGGAGGGACTATGGAAAATTCCGCTTTGAGGGGTTTCTCAAAGCGGACCTTCCTAGTGTCAATCGTTCTCATCCTAAGGGTATGGGTAAAACGGGTATTAACGGTTCGATTACCATTAGCATGATATTTGTTCGACATCTACAATTAAACGGATAATTAAGGTATTAAAATTGGGTTTTGTAAATAATTGTGTATGAATAATGAAAACCCATTTTTCATTTTAATGAACGAACCTATTTCTCACCGCCAATTGTGAGCCAAATCTAATCCTATAAATGCATGATTTAATAATCTTTAAATTCAAAAATTAAAAATAACCCGTAGACCACACTTTTCAAATATAAAATAAAATAAAACATATTTGGAAAAACTAGAAATTTTTAAACTTTTTTAATTAAATAAATATATAAAATTTTTATCAACCATTTTTTCATGAAAATAGTGAAATCCCCAAAAGGTTTTCATCCCATGCATGAACTAAATCAACTAAAACGCGCAGAAACTATAAATAGGGCATTAAAAGGAGTATATCTTGCTAATTCTTGCAAAAGAGTAGCGTTAGATTGAAGATTTGACGTAAAACAGACGTTTTTGTGAGGTTTTAGGCTTATAAATCACAAATCGCTGCTCTGGAATCAATTTTAGGGTTTATGTCGTTTAAGGCGTAGGGCACTATTTTTATAACATTTTCAGAGCGTTGGGGCGTAGGCTGGGCGTAGCCCGGGCCTCCGGATTTTTGATCTGGGGCGCGTGGTGATCTGTAAACCCATTTTTTCAATTTTTAAAATTTTTACGAGTACTCTTCCAAACTTACGCTTATTAAATCGGGTTAAAATAAATTGGTCTGCGTGCTTAAAATTCTAAATTCTATCGTGGGGATTCTAATACTTAATCGTAAAACCTAAAGTTTAATTTAAACCTAAAAACAACTGAGTCTAGGAAGAAAAATCCTCCCCAACTTAGTTGGGTACACACAATTAACACATAAGCAAATAAACACACTTAAAACAAATAATATCAAAGTATTCTGGGTTGCCTCCCAGCACGTTTTACGTCTTCAGCTAGACGTACTGCTCCTATACTAATTAATTTGCTTTTCGATTTTCTAGTCTGATGAGTTCAGAGACTAGCATGTATTGGTGGCGCATTGGACATATAATTTAAGTCTGTGTCCCTTGACTTTGAATGGTTCACCACCTTTTGGATCCTAAATATCTACCTGACCATGTGGGTAGACTTCGGTTACAATGTATGGACTTGTCCATTTACTTTTTAGTTTACCGGAAAACAGTTTAAGTCTTGCCTTAAACAACCAGACTTTGTTTCCGTTAGTAAATATTTTATTTTTAACAGTCTATCGTGGAAAAATTTTGTTTTCTCTTAATAAATTTTTACACTTTCGTAGTCTTCTCTACGAATTTCTTTCAATTCATTTAATTGAAATTTTCTATCAACACTGGCATCGTGCAAATTAAAATTAGTATTTTTAATTCCTAAAGAGCTCAGTGTTCCAATTCTACTGGAAGATGGCAAAGCTTACCGTACACAAGTCTATATGGGGACATACTGATTGGTGTTTTAAATGCTGTTCTATATGCCCATAGAGCATCCTCTAGTTTTTGTGACCAATCGTTATGATCAGGTCTCACTGTCTTCTCGAGGATTCTCTTGATTACTCTATTAGAAATCTCGACTTGTTCGCTGGTTTGCGGATGATAAGGCGTTGCTATTCTATGATTAACTCCGTAATACTTAAAGAGTTTAGCAAATGTTGATTTTTAAAATGTGACCCTCCGTCACTAATGATAGCCCTCGGGATAACGTGTCGTGCAAATATATTTCTTTAAACAAATTTGCACTCAACCCGGTTATCATTAGTTATTGTAGCTTGTGCTTCCACCCATTTGGAAATATAGTCTACCGCAACCAAGATGTATTCGTACCCGAATGATTTAGGGAATGGTCCCATACATCGAATATCTCGACAATTAAAATCGGGGTCATAGGCATTTCATCGCTTCTCGCGATGCCACCAGTTTGCTGACATCTTAATCATCCATTAACAAATACTAAGACATCTTTGAAGATTGTGGGCCACAAAGACTCATGCTGCAATATTCGATGGCCAATTTTCTTTGCACTAAAATGGCCACCGCATGCATATGCATGGTAGTGCTTAAGAATATCTTCATGTTTAGAATCAGGGACACATCGTCTCATGATTTGATCTGCTCCTATTTTAAATAAATCTGGCTCATCCCAAATATATTGCCTTGCCTGAGCGTAGAAATATTTTCTTTGTTGTGAGTTCCAATGCTCCGACAATCTTCCTGATACGAAATAAATGACTAAATTCGCAAACCAGGGAATTTGGATACTGATAGTAATTGTTCATCAGTGAAGGAGTCCCTGATTTGATCAGTAAAATCTGTTGGGATTAGTTGGAGTCTTGATAAGTGATCGGCAATGACGTTTTTTGTGTCTTTCTTATCCTTAATTTCTAAGTTAAACTCTTGCAACAGAAGGATCAACCGAATTAATTGTGGTTTGACATCCTTCTTTGCCAACAAATGTCTTAAAACACTATGGTCTGAGTACACAATTACTTTTGACCCCCAAATATATGATTTGAATTTATCTAGGGCAAACACTACGGCTAATAATTCCTTTTCTGTAGTTGTGTAATTGATTTGTGCTTCATTAAAGGTCTTACTTGCTTAGTAAATAACCACTGATTTTTTCTCAAACCTTTGACCTAATACAACACCAACTGCATAGTCACTCGCATCACACATGATCTTAAAGGGTTGAGACCAATCTGGAGATTGCAGAATTGGCGCTTCAGTTAATTTCAATTTAAGCTTTTCAAATGATTTCATACAAGCTTCATCGAAATTAAATTCAACACCTTTGGATAGAAGATTGCACAATGGCCTTGAGATTTCACTGAAATCCTTGATAAAATGCCGATAGAAACCAGCGTGTCCTAGGAATGATCTTATTCCCTTCACATTGGTGGGAGGTGGAAGTGAAGAAATTAATTGAACTTTCGCTGTGTCTACTTTCATGCCTTTTTCGGACACGATGTAACCTAAGACCACCCCTTCTTTTACCATGAAGTGGCTTTTCTCCCAACTTAATATTAGATTGGTTTCAGTGCATCTCTTAAGGACCTTCTCTAAATGTCCTAGATAATCTTCGAACTTTTTATCGAATATAGAAAAATCATCTATAAATATCTCAAGAGAACCACCCACCATATCTGAAAAGATAGCCATCATACAGCGTTGGAATGTGGCGGGCGCATTACATAGACCGAATGGCATCCTTCAGTAGGCAAAGGTGCCATATGGACAAGTAAATGTGGTTTTCTCTTGATCCTATGGATGGATTGAAATTTGATTATAACCAGAGTAGCCATCGAGGAAACGGTAAAACTTCTGTCCCGCTAACTTTTCCACTATTTGATCTATAAATGGTAGTGGAAAATGATCCTTAGAAGTAGCAGAGTTAAGTTTTCTATAATCAATACATACTCTCCATCCAGTTACAGGACGAGTAGTTATTTTTCCTCCATCTTTAGTGTCAATCACTGTAATCCCAGACTTTTTGGGTACAGTTTGGGTTGGACTAACTCATTTGCTATCAGATATGAGATATATGATCCCAGCGTCCAACCATTTTAACACCTCTGTTTTAACTACTACCCTTAAATTAGGATTCAGTCTCCTTTGTGTGTCCCGTGCCGGTTTAGCTTCTGGATCAGTAATGATTCGGTGCATACACAAAGTGGGACTGATTCCTTTTAAATCAACTATAGTCCATCCGACTACTTCTTAATTTATATTTGACTAATACTTGCAGTAGAGATTTCTCTTGTTCTTCAGTTAGATCTGATGAAATTATGACAAGCAACGTGTCATTCTGACCAAGAAAAACATAATTTAAATGAACTGGCAACTCATTCAATTCTAGAACAGGTGGTTGTTCTATCAAAGGTTTTGCTGACTAAGGTAAATCCGTACGTAATTTTTCAGTCCTATGGATCCATGATGGTTGCTTTGATTCTAATGTGGATTCCATAACTACCTCTAATTTATCACACTCAGTAGAATTCATTTTGGCTAAATCATGTTCAGCAAAGAACAACTCAGTGATATCTTTGGTATTAATTAATGAGCTATACTGCTGTGCTAGTTCGTCTACCATATCAATCAGATAACACTTTGAATCAATGGCAGCTACATTTGAAACATTAAACACATTCAATCTTAGCTTGCGATTACCAAATGCAATATCTACGGCTCTCATCCTACAATTAATTTGAGCATTAATTGTGGCAAAGAATGGTCTGCCTAGAATAATAGCCGGTTGATTATCTCCTATTGAACTCTCAGTATCCAGGACTAGGAAATCAATTTAGGATAATAAAAATCTTCAACTTTGACTATGACATCTGATAAAATACCTCTTGGGCATTTGGTTGACCGATCTGCTAATTGTAAGATTATGTCAGCTGTCTGTAACTGACCTAGATCATGTTTGTCAAACAAATTTCCAGGCAATATATTAATACTAGCTCCAAGTTCAAGTGATGCCTTTTTAATCTACACATTACCTATAAGAGGGAACCTGCTGAATAGCCTAGATCAAGGGAATATTAATCTTAACTTGATTAAACAAATCCCACAGATCCTCTGGTTGTGGTCCTCTTTTACCGTAAGGAGAAGATTTAGGATTCTCTAAAGCAGCCGTATAAGGAGGAGGAACTGAGGTGTCCTGATCCTTAAATGGCTCCCCAAATTTGGGAGTTGGACTATCTGCTTTAATTGGTTCTTTAAAAGTGACTTTTTTAGGAATCTCTTTCTTTGGATCTTCTTTCTCTTCATACACGACTTCAGTGTCGGTATCTTCTTATGCCTCTTGCTCCTTAGACATCTCAATCTTATTCTACCTCCCTACCACTTCTCAAAAGTGGTTACCTTCGATACCTCATTTACTTAATTTATTTAATGTTTCTTATCTTTACTATGATGAACATGTGAAGGATTAGGGATATTATTGCTAGGAAGCATCCCCTCTTCACGTCTTGTGAGTGACTCAGCTATCTGACCCATCTGGAGACTCAACATCTCCATGGTCTTAGTACTAATAACTGACTGTTGCTTCATAAATTCTGCAAAATCAGAGAATTGCGAAGAAGTCATATTTGTTTCCACTTGGAATTGTGGTTGATCACGTTCATCACGTTGGTTTGACTTATAATATCGCTCATCTTTAGCTGCAGAAGTAGAACCATATTGATAGTCTCTTTCTGGTGGTTCATATTTGGGTTTAGATTGATGATCGGTAGACTGGTCATTCTTCCATCGGAAGTTAGGATGATTTCTCCATCCCGGATTATAAGTATCCGAAAATGGGTTATCCCTTTCTCTATGCGCTCTAAAACCGTAAACTTCATTAGCAAATTCCTTAGTGGATTGCAGTTGAGGACATGCTTCAGAATGATGAGATGTATCACCGCATGTGACACAGTTAACTGAGATATTAGGGATTGAACTAAAACCCTTCATCAGTTAATCCATTTTCTTTCCTAATTCTGAAATTTCACTCTTAACCTCACATTTCCAGGCATTGTCTATGCCCATAACTTGAACTCCTATGTTGTTTTCAGAACCAGCTTGAACCTTAAGGCCTTTATCGAGTTGATTTAGCAACTTCCAAGCCTCATCATCTTCTTTAGCTAAAAATGTGCCTCCCGTGGCGGCAATAATCATGTTGCGACTCTCTTGACTCACACCATCAAAAAATATTTTGATAAGCATCCATTTGGGTACTTTATTATGTGAACATGCTCTTAATAGCTCATTTATACGATCAAAAGCTTCCTAGAATTGTTAACCGGGTTTTTGTTTAAATCCGGTGATTTCTTTTCTTTTCTCGGTGGTTTTACTAATGGGATAATATTCGTTAAGAAATTCTCTCTTCATTTGATGCTAGGCAGTAATGCTATTGGTCGGTAGTGATACAAACCAATTTTTCGCTTTCTCTTTCAACGAGAAAGGACATAATCGAAGTTTTAAACCGTCGGTGGTTATACCTCGTACATGGTTTGCTTTGCAAATAGTCGTGAACTCAGCTAAATGTTCGTAAGGTTCCTCACTAGGCATCCCTCGGAAGATCGAAAGAATTTGAAATAATTGTGGACGAACTTCGGGTTCGTTCTCGTTTTCAGGATAACGGATCAGAGATGGGTCGGGCACATCACCAGGGCGGTAATGTGACTCAACCGTACGTCTCGCGTGTTCACCCATCTTAGCGGCTATATGCTCAGGTTCTTCTTGTTCACGATTTCGTGGCGAAATCGGAGGACCTTCTAAATTAGGAATTTTTCTAGTGGGAATTTCTTCGTCTTGTTCGTTTGAATTCTTATTGATTAATTCTTGTTGTTTTTGAATCCTGACAGTCTTTCGGTTATATTTAGCTACTTTCTCGATTTCGAGCTCGAATCATAGCAGCAATCCTTTGGCCGATCGACGTGTAAGCATACACTATTAAAAACTTTAAATTGAATTACCTAATTAAACTAATAATATTTTTAGTAGTAAAGTAGAGGAATACAATTACCTTTTTGAATTTTTTAATTTTATGTGATTTATAATAATAATAAATTAAGCACTTAAGATTGAAACTTAAAACTAAGGCCAAAAACTAACTTCAGCCCTAACTAGTGTTACCACTCCACGGCAATGTCGCCAAAATCTGATGAGCCTTGTGGACCGTAGAAATAGCCTTAAATCTAACTATTAGCATATGGAAGTAAGGGTCGAATCCGCAGGGAGTGCGTATGTAATTAGGGTTAATTTGCTAGTTTCTTTAGTTTATTAAAAGCGTTTAGGTTGTAAAATGATTGAATTGTTTGGAATAATGATTATGTCTAAATTATAACTAAGTTAATGGCAAACAATTAACGAATCGAATAACAAATCAAGCAAAGATAACTATTCACGGAATCACTACGGCATAAGTTATTACCCACTCGGATTTCATGCAACAATCACACAGACATAATTAATTGCACGCTTAAACTAACCGTATTTTTTTAATCAATAACTCTCGGCATAGCGCATGCAATATTCATTACTTGTCTTAATACCTAAGCTAATGGACTCGGCACAAATAATAATACCACTATGTACTATCTTGCTTTTACCAATCAAAACATACAATCATAATCATAACTGAATGCTTATCATTTGAATACACATAAATTGTTCAACAAATCCAATATTCATCAAAACATAAAATGAAATGTGATAAAATAACACTTAGCCGTAGATCCTTCGCAAATGGCTATGGAATTTAGCCGCTCATCGTATGCTCGTCATCGGGAGTGATCGGAGACATCATTATCAACTTCAAACACCTCTTCGTACTTGAGTCGTGGTTCCACTCCGGTAGGGCTTCGCCACTTCGTTCAACACTTTTGGGACCTCCAATTCGGCTGTCATCGACCTCTATTTGTAGATGGAGTAAAAATTAGGGTTTTAGGGTAAACAAACGCGTTTGGATTCGCTGGGCGCCGCACCAACGTAGGCCTTGGCGTAGGCTTGCGCCCCCCACCCCCCCCCCCCCCCCCCCCCCGTGCGCTGGGGGTACGGCCTGGACTGCGCTTGTCTCTAACTCTAATTTCTTCTATTTTACAGCGTAGGGCAACGCAGGCCTGCGCCCCCTCCGGCTCGGATCGCGCTGAATTTTCTCGAGTTGCTTCCGTTTGACGTCTTGACCGTGAAACATAATTTTGGAGTAATAATAATAGAGTTACGAAGTATCGGTGCTTAAAACGATCCTAAAGCTATACAAAAACTCATAAAATAATAGCCTTATCAGTGACTTTAATTGTCAAACTTTACGGTTAATTAACCCTATTATCCTAACAAAATGCCTAAGAATTAACAAACACATAAAATTCTAGATTAATAATCAACTATCAAATCATTATCGCAATACAATGCCTAGAAGAGATGATCAACAATTAATTTTTCATTCAAAGCATTGTTCCTTTTAAAAACGCAGATTTAATTAACACTTTAATTTCGCAAAACAATGCTAAAAGATTAATAAAAATCTGATTTTTAACAAGAATACATGAAATAATCAAGAAACCGAAAAATATAAACCAAAACCCATCAATCAACCCAATATTATACCAACTAATACATAGAAATTATTATCCAAGCGGGTGAACAAGAAAACTACTCACTATTCATATCCAAAACCGAAATTAAACCCAAATAAATAACAATCATTACGAAATCAGAAAGTTTAAGGAACGAGTATACCAAATTCGTAGCTATTCGTGCGAAAGTAACTCCAAAGTCTAACCGAATGCTTCTAAATCCAAGAGAATCGAAACTCTCCTCTAATCTATGATTAACTACGGTGAAAATCGAAGAAAAAGGAATGTAAATCGCCCAAAACTGTCTCCAATTCCGCACAAAATCGGCTGCTGCGAACTAGGGTTTAAAAAACTAATTTCGTGGGCTGGGCCTCTTACACAGCCGCGTAGGGTTAAGTCATGTGGCCACGTAGCTGCGTTGATTGGTCTTACACCACCTGGCTACATGGCCTTGTAAATACGCTACACGGCCGCTTAGGACACTTTTCAGCAAATCTTCGAATTTGATCATGGAAGCTAAGTGAACTTCAAATCTTCGTTCTTTTGGCCACGATTTTCGTTCGAATGTCGATTTAACGGCTTCTAAACTGCGAAACATAAATATTAATAAAATCAATATCATTTTCACGCATTTCGGTTTGGAAACCACCCAATATGCAAGGAAAATGATACAAAATATATGTATAAATATGCACATATCAATACACAATCGGCCCATGTGATGCATAATCCCCCGTTTGATGTAAAATCCTTTCAATTGATGCACCATGTAATTTTTTACGATACATTGTGGTTTTTCAAGACTTTTAGATAAACATTGGTTATTCATTGAACTTTGTTTTATATATACATATACATACATGTATGTATGTATGTATGTGTGTGTGTAAAAACTTTAGCAAGTCGAAAATCGCGTTTAATCGTTAATAATCTTTGGTATATACTATAGACTTTTTTGAAAGTGGGCCCCATATGATTAATGGGCTCTGAACGTTTGTCCGTGTTGACCTTTCTCCTGTACCCCCTCCAAGTTTATATAAAATTGATGTACGTATGACAAATTTTGTCATTTACGTATCCCTGCCTTTCAACGTTTATCACTTCACTAATTTGCCACGATTCATTAATATTATACTTAATTTGAAACTTTTTACTGTTCAATGAATAATATATGTAGCTAACTTATTATATTATTTTATATATAACGTTTTGTTTTACTATAAAACTATTAATATAATATGTTTTATAAAAATTTGAATATATCATTATGACCGTATTATTTTTATCTATATTTCGATATAAAATTTATTACCGTCATAATTTTTTTCATCAAGCAGACAGGTTGCCAAAAAATTTTTTGGTACTATATTTTATAAACTTTCGAACATATCATTATGATCGTTTTATTTTTATTTATAATATAATTTTTTTTCAAATGGAAACCACGTTATGGTTCAATAAATAATAAACGTCGCAGACATGCAGCTCAGGCTGACAGGTAATCAGTTAAGTTACTTTATTACTTTATATATAGTATATAACATTTTTTTCTTAATAACTTTTGATATATTATGTTTTATAAAAATTGAAATATATCATTATGATTGCATTAATTTTATCTACAATGTGATATAAAGTTTATTACCATCGACTCATTAAGGAGGTAGTTATACAGTTGACCTATTTTTTACTAAATACAACACTTTCTTTTAGTCATAGGCGGACCTATGTGATTTAGAGGGGTAGCCCGTGCAACGGGTCCTCTCCCAAATAACCTCGTTTTGTAGTGGAAAATTTTTAAAAATTTTATACGTGCAACCGGTGAATTTTTATGTGTGCAACTTATAGTATTCAAAAAAATAATAAATTATGTGTGCAACTTTATTAAAAGAATTTTAATACCCCCAAAAAAATTGATTGCCTAAATAACTAATAATTAATTAGTACAATAAATCAACAACTTCCAATCATATTTTAAAAATTAAAACTCAATAAATCCAATACTAATTTTTAAACTCATTAACCCAATATTCTTTTGAAATCCAATATTAGTTTAACCCAATTTCAAACCCAATAATAATTTTACTTTAAAATCCCAATTCTTTTTTTCTAATCTTTGATCTTTATGCATTGTAGTATTATATTATTATTTAATTCTTAGATTCTCATTGCTTCAGGTTAGTGTTTAATTGTGAATTTACGATTTGTGTTGAACAAAGTTTATGTTTTTTACTTTTTAATTTCTTTGATTGAAAGTTTAAAGTATGTAATTATTAACTTTTGTGATATCTAATTGAAATTTGAAACTTGAAATTGATTTGTGATTTGTTTTGTGTTTTTAGCTTCTTTAATTGTTAATTTGTAAAGGGTTGGGTTTAAAGTTCAAAGTGTATGTAATCTAGGGTTTAAAGTTTAATTATGATTTGTCATTTGGGTTTTTAGTTTCTTTAATTGTTAAATTATTAATTGTAGGATTAATGGATAAATTTTTCAAAAGAAAGTTAATGGAAAGTGGTAGTAACGACGGTTCATCTTCAAAAGTTAGTAGAATCGACCCGATTAAAATATTCTTGTTTTGACCCGACCAAAATAATCATTTTAAATATTTGAACCGTGAACGTGACAAAAATTGGTGCAACTGGTCCCATCGGTGGCTGGGTCCGCCACTGCTTTTAGTGCTTAAGTATGTGATTAAATTCTTTCCAAGATGGTGGCAATTTGTCAATTACACTTAAAACTGAGATTGACTCATCCATCTTCAAGTTGTTTATTTGTGAATTGACCATGTATACGGAGAACTTCATTATCTTATTCCATGACCGGTCAGGTGAAATTACCACAAGAAAATTTTAACTCGATGCATCCTACGTCATATACTTGGATTTCAAAGAATCTCATAATTATTTACCGGATTTAACATTTTAATAGATATCAAATAAAGAGTCACATATATCATTGAGAATATTGCGACGACAAATATAGTTATCATTTTCCCACTTTGCATCTTATTCCTGTCGCTTCCAGCGTCTCCTCTTCAATGATATCTGCCATATGAGTGCTTTGAACATACAAAACCTTTAACATAGTAAGAAGAAAGTACATCTTCTTTTGCGATCGTCAAAAATCATTGTCTATAAACTTGTCCAGCTTGGAAAACTTGGAAGTCATTTTTTTGATTGCATCTGCCATTGGTATAAATTGTTGCTTACGATTTTTAGAATCAAGGAAGAATTCATGTAGGAATCAATGAAATAGATCTCACTTGGATAATAAAAAAATCGTGAATGAGAATCACATTCCATAAACAATAATTCGATCCACACTAGTTTACCCGAATTTTGTTTCTAGATAATCCGATGAACGTTGATCAATGAAATTTGAAAAAGTTTGTATGTGTTCTTTGACTTTTTCTATGTATGTTCATGGTCATGTAAAATAACCACCAATAGACATGGAATGAAAATAAATTTCGTCATGAAAAATGACCATATTTACCATCTGAGCGTTCAAGGGAACACATTGTTCAATGACGAAAAATAAAACATGACAATGGAAAACATAAAGAATAACCATGGAAACTCAAAACATTAAATTCATTTTTATAAACACCAACATCAATCAATCGCACAAAATCGCTTGAGCTCATTACAATTTAAGGATCGAGATTACTGTGTAGCTTATATAAGTGCGCATCCGCACCAACAAACTTGTTCTAGCAAAAACTGAAATCCTTAATTGTGTTAAAATCACTAACAGATCGAAGATAAGGATCCTTCAACTTCTCTTCAATACTTGGAAAGAAAATTTTGAAATGAAATAAACCTTTCTATTTAAGAAAACTCAAAAACGTGAATTTTCCTTCCATTCATTTATCTTTTTTCTCGTTCAAGTGTGGCAATTTCGACCCAATGGGTCAAACGGGTGAGATGGTCAAAATGTCTCCTAGTAAATTACTAAGTTACAACATAATTTTTTTAAAAACTTAAAATTTAAGAAAATGATGTAATAACAAATTGTTATTTGATAAAATTTCAATTTTATGTTAAACTTTTGTCTTTTGATCTTCATCGGCCCATTCTACCTATTTGCTTGAATGGATCAAAATTGCCACCCGTTCCATCTCCATCCCCTGATCCTTGATTACACATGGGAACAAGAACATTTGTATTGTTTTCCTTTTCTCCTTAAAACGAACTCAACATAACTTCTCTCTTTTCTTTCACTTTTTTTCCATACACCGTAGAGCCGTACTAGAAAAGACTAGGTAATAGTTAGTCGCTTAAATACATGTTTATTTCATTTCATTTAATTACTTTCATCATTTAGTTTCTATTCGAAGTAAGTCATACAACACAATATACTTCATACCAAATTTTCATGTTCCTTTGGTGGCGATTCCTAATCACATTTTGTTTATCTAATGATATAACTAAGTTTATTTAGTTACTATATGATGTGCATGACAACATGTTTTTTGACATCATTCACATGACGTGTTTCATCTTATGGATCTCCTTCGTCCACCAAGCCCACTTTCACGTTGGCAGTTGAAATACACAGCTGCCACAGGGGGGCCGAGGTTATAGAGCTCTGCAAAGTCTTTTGTGTTGAAGTTCTGGCGCCATCCAGGGGCGTAAACGGTTTGTCGACCCAACTGCCTGAACAACACGAAAACCATACGATGGATTCCCATTGATGGCCTTGGACTCTCGTAGCACACGACTTCTTGGCCTACAAGCAATTTATAATAATCGAATTAGATGCTAGCTAGTTCAATTCTAACAAAATTCTACTTTCATTTCTCTTGATTCGAAATAGATAATGTTAACACTTTTGAGTTGATTATGCAGCTATTACCTTTTTTCGACAGAGGAATTAATTAATCAATGATCGAGATAACAAGAATAAATCAAGTAAATATAAAAAAATATGATTTATCCTTAAAAAATAGAATCAATATGTGAATAGAATAAGCAGTTAAGCAAGCACACAGTTTTAGGCTTTAGCATATGTATAAAGATTACACCTTTTTATTAACATAAATCATAATTTTATCTTTAACTAATTTATTTATCGGGAAAGCCAATTATTTTACAGCATTATTATTAAAACTTAAAAATTTATAGTAGTACGTTTTTGTAAATGAATCCATACTGTTGAAAATGTAACAAAATTATCACTTGTCATCTTCTTCTTTTATATGACACTTGTCATTTTCTTATTTAATTTGTAACTTGTACTTTTTACAAATTGTCATGTCATTACTAGAATTGTTAATAATATCAAATCAAATCTAATTCAATCCAATCTATTTTAACTATTAATCAACTAAAAATTCATTTAACTAAAATTTTAAATTTAGTTTTATATTTATAAATATTTAATATTAATTTTTATTGTTAAGTTTATATGCTAAGAAAAAAATATTTATTAGATTTATCAATAAATTAGTATGATTTAAAATAAAAAAATGTGAACGTTTATATTAAGGGGTGTTTGGCATCTGAATGAGTTTAGACATGTTTAATTTAAGGGGTGTTTGGTATCTGAATGGATTTGGACATGTTTAATATAATGGGTGTTTGGTATTTTAATGGGTTTAGACATGTATATGAAAATGGGTATAGGTTTGAATAAAAAAGGAATGAAATAACGAGAAAAGAGAAAACTCATACGAGTAGTCAAACTATAAACGAAACGCAACTCATGAAAAATGAATAACCATTTTATTCACATAGCATTTTTGGTTGTCAGATACCATGGAATGTTAATTCTCTTTGAAACAAAATATTCCTCTATTCAAGGAATGTGTATCCCACTAGAAATAACCAAACAATGTACATTTCATCCGCATGACATGTCTTCTTCATTCACCGATATTTACTATGTCGACCTAACCTCGCCCCCACCCACCCTACATATACATTAGCCACCC
This sequence comes from Centrapalus pauciflorus, assembly GCA_020465985.1. Classification (NCBI taxonomy): domain Eukaryota; kingdom Viridiplantae; phylum Streptophyta; class Magnoliopsida; order Asterales; family Asteraceae; genus Centrapalus; species Centrapalus pauciflorus. Next base: position 46,643 of record JAANYP010007706.1, on the reverse strand, counting down.
ACCTACATATACCTTAGCCCACGCTGTCCTACCTACTCACCTATACTTTACTTTACCACCAATCTACAGACATCAAAGTTACCACATCATCACACAGACCCACCTTACCCCCTTTACTCCATCCTACTATACTCTACCCCAACACCACTTTAACCAATCCTACCCAACCTAACCACGTCCCATCATCCACCCACTCACATCCTATATCCCACCTACTAGACCCTACCACCAAACTTATCAATTCTCTTCTCACCTTATATTACACCCTATCCTACCCCACCGACCATACCGTAGCACCAATCTACCCACCCACCAAACCTATCACATATATCTCATCCTACCGTACACCATCCCAGCCATATTTTTAACTCATTCTACACAATCCTACCTTATCTATACCATCTCTACACGACAACTATTCCACCTTAAGCACATGACCTTGTACATTGGATACCATTTTGTCTATATAGTAAACATTAAAGGTTAGGGTTATCATTTAAGTGCGCCCTATCATTTATTTAATACATTTGTTTTACTAATTTATGAAGAACACATAAGAAAAAAGAGTATCATACTTTTTAAATACTTTATAATTATAAAATAGATAAAAGAGTTATTAATAATAATATTTTGATCATTTGTCGTAATCATATTCAAATTTCTTTGACAGATTTACAAACCAAATAGAAAACAACAATAAATTGTTATTCCATTCTGTCAACCAAACAAGCTAGTCACATTTGAATTCAGACGGATTTCATTTCTTTAATACATTTCATTCATTCAGCAAACATTTTGTAAATCAAACACCTCTAGTTTTCACATGGACAAATGATATGAAGTAACTTCGGTTGGGCTTTTTTTGCCCACTGAAAATTTAAATAGGGTTTTTTATTTTCACAATTTGTGTTTACTACAACCTATTCATTAACTTACATTATTATTTCGACATACATCGCTGTGTAAGTTTAAGAGTTTTGGAAAAACAAACCGAATCGCTCGCAATTGTCAGATTCAAATTGAAACAAAAACTCACCAAAACGCGTTCCTGTGGTCGCTGGAATGTCAGTTACCAACCTGCAAGAGAATAAAGTTTCAGAGGATTAGAAAAGGAAAAAACCACAAGTTCACAACATAGCACATAACATAATAAAATGCATAGAAAACAATATATTTTAGCCAAACGTATGTTGGTTTTGAAACCTACATAACACAAAAATAAAGCGATAGCTAGCTGGAAAACCAAGATGAATACATAGAAATTAAATAGTTGACCAATTAATTAATGATTGATCAGTTGACATAGAAAATGAAGTCAAAACCTTAATTTGTACATCCAAGCTTTCTTTAATTTGCCATTAGAATTTCCAAAAGTTTAGTGTGAGTTACCGAAAATTTCTAAAATTTTCGTCTTACTTTTCATTAAAAATAAAAATTACTTTACAACAATTTCATAAATTTTCATTTCACTTTTTAAAATATTATTTTTCATATAATCTCTTTTACTTTTCTATTCCCACCCTATATTTTTTTATAATACTCTATTTCTCTCTCTGACTTTTCTATCACCTATCTTTTTTTATTATTTTATAATCAAATATCATATTTTTCTTAAAATTAAAACTTTATCATCTAAACAAGTTTTCACTTTTTATAAAAACCCTTGTTTTTTTTCTAAAAACTATAACTTGAAAACTGAAACTGAAAATGACTAGTTTTTATTAACTAAACGCAACCTTAACATTTTGTATTAAAATAAAAAAAAATGGTTTGTATATTATGTAAAAGACTAACATGTTTTCATTGTTTTTACGTTTTCGTACCTCAATATTATTTTTTTCAAAAAAATCTTCAAGTTAAACTTTCTATTATAGTTTTATCAAATTTGACTATTAGAACCCGGGTTATAAATGGTAAACCGGGTTTTTAAGACTGAAAAATCGGGTTCTAATAAACCAAATTTTATTAAACCAAAAATAAAAAATTAACTTGAGTACTAGTCTAGGAAAAAATAATATGGAGGGACGAAAGCAAAAAACATACAACTATGTTGGTTTTCTTCGTAATAAACCGAAAAAACAAAACAAAACAAAACCCTTGTATTTTCTCTGAAACCAATTAAAGTGAGTTCGTTAGTTCTCATTAAAATTTAATAAGAAGATGTGGATCATATAGTGTTATGTTTCATAGAAAGTGTAATATTGAATAAATAATTCGCAAAAAAGTTGCTTACCAATGCAAGTATTCCCTAAGGTTTGGGTCACTAGGACTAGGAGCATCAGGATCCACCATGACCTAAAACAGTAATAACCTAAGTACTCTATATAATACAACAATTACTGCTTCATACAGCAAATAAATTGCTAAAAAACAAGAATTGAAAAGAAAATCATACGTACTAAAGTATGAAAAGCCCGAAGGTCGTCACCTCCGATATCAACTCTTGGTTGGTTTGCAACCTGAGAGGGTTTTAGCTCACACCCATTGGTAACTTCCCTATTGTTATACGATACAGTGAGGTCAATCGACTTGGTGAAACTTTGAAGAACATCTCCTATCACACGTCCAACGACCAATGGGTCCCTCTCCCTACGCATCATAAAAAAAGTAGGATTTCTCGGTTGATTAATTACTTTGATGGGGTTTGATTCTATATATCAAGTCTGTTGCTTCTTCAAATTAAGTGGTTTGCAGTTGGTATTTATAGGAGTTTTTGGAGTTAGAAATTGTGATTCCACAACAAACATATTCTCTTAAGATGTGATGATAACAAGATATATATCTAACGATTCCCGTATAGCACATAAGATCAGTGGTGAAGGAAGAGTGATAGACAGGTTATATTCTTGCCTCTTTCAATCCAAATATATGGTTACAAAGGAATCATGGACTACATCTGACTCTACATATACGTCACCAAATCTAAATTTCAATTCTAGGGCCTGTTAGTAATTTGATACCGTGTGTATACAGCTTACTCGATCCAAAGGAAAAACATAAATTTGGAATATATAGATAAAAGCAACATATTGATCACTTGTTGTCGGATATCCTTTATTAATCTAATGTGCATGCATGTGAACCCTTTTAACTCTTCCTTTATCAAGAAGTTGATCGCGAATGACAAAATCTTAAGGATCGAAAATATATTAAAGTTTATCATCACATTTTAATTTTTTAGAACATAGGATGTTTTAGAAATTACCTCGACATTATCCGACCATGTATGCTTGATCATCCTAGCTTGTACCCACGGAACAAGCAAACAGAGATGATTGTTTACTAGAACACTATAATCTAAAACCCAAAGAACCGATTTGCATGTTTAAAGAGAATTGAACAACTTTTTCCTCTAGCTTTTTGGTAAATTTTCTCACAAATGTCTATAATTAAATGATGATCGAGTTACCCTCAAATGTCTATAATTAAATGATGAGTTCCCCTCAAATGTCTATTATATTACCCACAAAACGATATCGTCTATGCTAAGAGTAATCCAAAGTCACATTATTTCGACTAAAATATATCATTATATATGGATTACGTCAAACTTGTATTATTGCACGAAGTTTCAAATATATATATAAATACATTTACCAAAACGAATCAAACACATCGTTTGTTCTGTGAGTAATCTATGAGTGCTTTTATCAAATAGCAATTAAAAATTCAATTTACTCTATAAATATATCATATCGGTCATAAAATTTAAGTTATGGTCATTTTCAATATCATGTGTAACTATCATGTATAAAATTTAAGTTATGGTCTTAAAGTATTAAGCCAAAAATTTGATACTATTAATTATACATTAGGTTAAATTAATTATATATAGTATTTTATTTTATTTATATATAAATAAAATATATAATACAACTAATAGTAACATAACTTAACATTCGAAGTTAACTAAATTGAATAATAATTTTTAAATGTAAATTAATCAAACTGATATTGTAACATTCCAATTTTGAGTAATTAAGGTACGTGGCATTATTTAATTTTGTTGATTATAATATTATTATTGTGTTGGACGAATTATTGAGTTATCCGTGGAACCGTCACGTGATAAGATTTTGGGTTAACCGGGTTATGTGATTAAGTTTTTGTAAAATATTAATCTTGGTGCTTATTAATTAATTTGGAACCCGGTATTATAAACTTGTGTTATAGGATAACGAGATCGGATATTGAGTATCGAGTATAGTTTAAACCCAAAGCGTATATATATATATATTGAGTTGCTTGCCTTGTTGATTCCATTTCTTCACATCAAAAACCAGAAAAGTAAAGTGTGTGTGTTGGTGATTTACAGCAGCAACAACAGCAAGATAGATATCAAACAACTTGAGGATTCTTTCCAAATTCGTCATCAACTCCTTTCTCGAGGTCAAGTAAGTAATTGAGCTTAAATTTTGGGAAATAATGGTGTTAAGTGCTACTGAATATATGAATTGGGTTCACAAATGTTTCTGAGCAAATTCGAGGTAGTATGATTGTGTTATATTAGGTTGAACTCGAGTTTGGGGGTTAAAACCCCCGGCTGTGCAAGAAACAGAGCCTACTTTTGTTCGTCCGTGAGCGCGGCCGCGATCATGGGATCGCAGCCCACGATGTTCTTGAAATGAGCCCGGGCCGCGTTGCCCTGGGGCGCGATGGGTCGCACGCGGTTCAAGTTGAGCGCGGACAACGGCGATGAGCGCAGCCGGGATCAAGGGAAGCGCGACCGTGATTGTGATGGTCAGCGCCACCGCGACTCCGTGAGCGCGGTCGCGATCCGGCTAGGGTTTAGGATTAGGGTTTGGGCTTTGTGAGTCTTGTGGTTGGGTTTCCGGTAGGGGTGTTAAAAATATACGAATCCGAGGATCCGATCCGAAAATCCGAATTGAAATTATCCGAAATTCGGAAACCGAAAAGTGGATAATCCGAAATTTTGAATTCCGATTTCGCATTATCCGAAAATCTGAATTCCATTTTTTTTTAAAAAATTATATTTTTTAAACTTTTTTGTCATACTTTATTTGACTAAGAATAATTATATTGTTTAATTTTAAATGTGTAATGTAGTTTTAACATGATTATAACTCATTTAAATGTATTTTACTATCTTTTGACATTTTTTTGTTGTTTTAAGTTTAAAAAGTATGATATAATTTCGTTTACGACACAAATACTTTTTTATATATTAAAAGGTATATAGATTTGTATTTTGTATATTTGAATTCATTTTATAATTTTAAGTTTAATTAAAAAATTAAATTTTCGGATAATCCGATATCCAATTTTTGGATAATCCAAAATTTCGGATATCTCGAATTTGGATACGGATACGGATTCGGATAGTAAAAGTCATGTATCCGATTTTCGAATTATCCGAAAATCGGATAATCCGAAAATGAACACCCCTGGTTTTCGGGTCTGTGTGTGTCTTGGGAGTCGTGTATAGAGTTATTAAGCTGTGATTGTGATATTGAGTATTATATTGTGATTCCAGGGTCTCGAGTTGATAGAGTTGGGGATACGGGCAGAGAACAGTGAGTTTGCATGTATTTCTGAGATACATGTACGATTATTTAATTATACTTGCATGATCTTTCTTTATGAGACTATTACGAGCCTTCTTACGAGTTTTATTACTGAGTTCTTATCATGCATGTATAATTGTGCTTTATTGAGAACCAAGTTTTATATTATGAGATTTGGGACACATGAGCTACCGAGTTACTAAACCGCACGGCTGAGCTGGTGTCGGGTCGCTCCCGATTCCCTTTTGAGCTCCTGACGAGTGGTTTGTGCGGTCTATGGATTTGGGTATGTGGATTCGTCCACACGGGTTGAGTACCTATCTTCAGTAGACCATTTTTTATAATTCAATGTGACATTTTTTAAAATTAAAGTTTTTAAATAATGTGAATTTTAGACCATTAATTATATTTATCTCAATCAAAATTGTTACTTTTGATTTTCTATAAAAGATGAACCCAGACCAAATGAGACAGGGACTCCTTACCATTTGGATAACGTTGTGATGTAATTTTTGTAGGTTTTCATAATTGATATTTGAATTGTCTTCGATCAATAACATCATCATAAGATGGAAACACCTGATCGAGTTCGTTACGTTTAAATACATTGCATCCACCACAATCATATTATTTTATAATCTACTAGTTTATTACCAACCTATTACGTGGATATTTTCAATAAAAAATATTTATATAAAACATATATAAGTAAAAATAAAAACGCACAACTATTAATTATTTAAAATAATATAAGAATACTATTATTATTTTTCATAACTTCTATTTTCTAATAAAATTTATATTTATTTAAATACAATATAAAAATAATAGAATGTAAATGTTTAAATCAAATTTTAGATAATATTATTTGTTAGGATTATTCATTTTATGGTATTTAATGAAAATTTAACTTTATGATATAAATTAAATTTATTTATATAATATTTGATAACAAATATTTGATAACAAATATTTTTTTAATGTAATAAATTCAATTGATTGATTCTAATGAATATATTAGGAAATAAATAAAATTTTGTTTTATTTAAATGAAAACCAATTAATTTGTTTGTATTGATTTGTTAAATTTGAAAAAAGAGCGGAAAATCAAAAAATTAGTGAAATGATAGAATGACATGTGGCATGTAAGTGTTTTGCTTTATTAGTATATATAGATAGATATAGATATAGATATAGATATAGATATTTATATCTATTAATAAAACAAAATAATTTTGTCACATGTCATTTTCTCGTAACATCTCAATTTCGTTTTCCCGCCTATTTTATTACCATAATTTTTATTCTAATGTAAGGAAAGTTAATAACTCAAATTATTTTTTATAAACTATTTATGATATTTTATTTTCATATTAATTAAAACATTTAATAAATCCATATATGTAGTTAAAAATCTATGGATTAACCTTCTATTTCAGTCAGTAAAATTTTTACTTATTCGTATGTTATGTATTTTAATTTTATAGTTTACATCGTTTAGATAATTTATTTATTGAGTTTTAATATTAGCATTTAATTATCAAAAATTTATAATTGTAATATACTAAGTTAATTTTTCATGTATTTTAAAAAAATATTATTTTATAAATATATCCCATGTAATGGATGGGTAAAAAAAACTAGTTTAAAATATAGTAGTTGTTTGATTAATTAAATCTTATTCTGGGAATTATAGGCTTATCGCATTATATGATCTTAATCAATAAAAATTACAACTGTTACTTAGAATTGTAGGCTCATAGCATTATGTTATATATGAAGGATAATTAAATTATTTAAAAAACTACAAATTTGTAACAGAGTTAATTACACAAATGTTTCCCGTGGTTTGGTCAAAATTATGAAAACGATCCCTCAACTTCCAAAGTTGCAGTGGCGGTCCCTCAAACCACTTTTTACTTGCAGACTTGGTCCTTCTAAGTCTAAATTTTTTTTAAAAATGATGATTTTGCCCTTATTTCAATTACAATTTTGGTAATTTCATTTTTGGTCACTATTCTTAATTTTTCATTTTTTGGTTTTAACTTTGAAATATTAATTTATTAAATAATAATTTGATTCATGTAACACCCTCTAAACCCAACTAAAAGCCACGTCATTTACAATACACATGTGACATAAACGTATATAAAATCCATCACACATGTCAAGGATTTACACAAACACTGATTGATTAAAACATTTCATATGACATAAACAACTCTGTTTAACGTTCGACCCAACATACAGACTCGACCCAAACCCCAAGTATTCACATACAGACCCAGTATCATTTGTCCCAAAGTTCCAACAAAGTAGCCACATACAGATAACAAAATGCGGAAGCTCTCGGCAACAGCGAATCACGCTCTTATTTTCGCTCAGGAGCTGGGCGGCCCTATCTTCGGCTCCCCTGGTTCAGCTCGCACAATTTCCCTAACTGTTTGATCCGAACTCGGCCCGTAACAATCTCTGATAATCCCTTGAACTTATGAAGAACACAAAGAAGGAGGCTATAATCAGTTTCAACAACTCAATTCCCTTAAATTGGCCTTGATTCTGCTCCAACACAAGAATTCACACACACACAATATTTTCCTTAGGTTTTGCACAAAAGAGAAGGAAGAAGAACGTTCCACACACATATACGCACATATACAGGTCCGGTTATATCGCGGGTTCGAAACCGATACCCGACCCCAATATTAAAATCCACTATGTATATCATTAAATCCCATTTAATCCCGTGAATCCATAATTATAATTTATCCACTAAAATTATATCCCCAATCCACGTAATCTCCGTCCCGACACGTATAATCCACTATGCGGGACACAATTGGACCAACGCAATAATCACTATTATAATTAGTCAATAGGATAATTACACGTACCTGCTCGGGAGTCGAGGTGTTACAAATCCTCCCCCCTTATAAAGATTCCGTCCCGGAATCTAACTCTGGCTCTAGAACTGGAAAGGATAGCGACTCCGCATGTCAGACTTAGGCTCACAAGTGGCGCTGGTACCCTTATGATGTCTCCATTGAACGAAAACCGATGATATCTCTTTATTGCGCAACTTCTTGACTTTGCGTTCAGTAATTATCTTTGGCTACTCAGCATACTCAATTGATCATCCACAGATATCTCTGACAACGACACATACTGATCCTCTTTCGCTAAGCATTTTCTCAAATGACTCACGTGGAATGTATCATGTACATCGGCTAACTATGTCGGTAGTCTCAATCGGTAGGCCTTATCTCTGACCCTGGCTATGATCTCAAACGGCCCTATATACCTCGGACTCAGCTTGCCCCGGTGCCTGAATCGGATAACACCCTTCCACGGAGACACTTTTAACAACACCTGATCCCAAACACGGAACTCAAGCTCGGAGGTACGATGGTCAGCATAGCACTTCTGACGGCTCTGCGCAACACGCATATGCTCACGAATCGTAGCTACTTTATCGCTCGTCTCTTGAAGTAGCTCGGGCCTACTAATCGGTCGCTCACCGATCTCAGCCCATCACACTGGGGTTAGACACTTACGGCCATATAAAACTTCAAACGGTGCCATCTTAATCGAGGCGTGGTAGCTAGTATTATAAGCAAACTCTACTAACGGGAGATGCACATCCCAGCTACCTCTGAAGTCTATGGCGCATGCTCTCAGCATATCCTCGAGTGTCTGATTGGTGCGCTCAGTCTGCCCATCTGTCTGAGGCCTGTAAGTTGTACTCAACTGGACCCGCGTACCCAGCTCTCTCTGGAAGCTCTGCCAGAACCGCGAGGTGAAACGAGTATCGCGGTCGGAAGTAATCGACTTCGGAATCCCATGCCGCGACACTACCTCGTCAATGTACAACTGCGCTAGCTGATCCATCGTGATCGTACCCCGAATAGCAAGAAAGTGCGCACTCTTAGTCAACCGGTCCACTATGACCCAGATCATGTCGTTCCCACGCACGGTACGAGGAAGTCTGATGATGAAATCCATCGTGATGTGGTACCATTTCCACTCGGGAATCTCCAGTGGCTGTAGACGGCCGTGCGGTTTCTGGTGCTCACTTTTAACCCGCAAACATGTCATACACTGCTCGATGTAACGGTCCACGTCCCTTTTCATACCCGGCCACCAGTAGAACTCTCGGAGGTCTCGGTACATCTTGGTGCTCCCAGGATGAATAGACAACCTCGACTTATGCGACTCATCAAGGATCAGCTGTCGCAAGTCCACAACTCTGGGAACCCAAACTCTACTTCTCAACACATACAAACCCCGGTCATCCCTGACCAACGCCTCTGTTTGCCCCACCAACCTCTCTCTCTTCACATTATGCTCCCGCAAACCCTCTATCTGTGCCAATCTCAGACTGTCAATCAGGGTAGAGGTGATATCGAGTCTCGCAGCTCGGGACGTAACTATCTGAACACACGCCTTACGGCTCAAGGCGTCAGCTACCACATTCGCCTTCCCAGAGTGATACTATATCTCACAGTCGTAGTCTTTCAGGAGCTCTAAATTGCATCTCTGTCGCATGTTCAAATCCTTCTGACTGAATAGATACTGAAGGCTCTTATGATCAGTATATACCACGAATTGGGACCCATATAGATAATGTCGCCATATCTTTAACGCAAAGACTATGGCATCCAACTCAAGATCATGGACAGTATGATTCTTTTCATATGTTTTCAGCTGCCTCGAAGCGTAGGCAATCACCTTGCCTTGCTGCATCAATACACAACCCAGCCCCGTCCCTGATGCATCACAATACACGGCGAAGTCATCCGTACCCTCGGGCAAACCCAACACCGGCGCCTGACATAATCGAACTCTCAACTCAGCAAAGGCAGTATCCTGCTCGTCATTCCACTCGAATGGTATGCCCTGACGTGTCAGTCTCGTCAACAGCATGGATATCCATGAAAAGTTCTGAATGAACCGCCTGTAGTAGCCTGCTAATCCCAGGAAACTATGAATCTCTGACACGGTCTTAGGCTGCTCCTAGCTCATCACAGCCTCAATCTTCGCGGGATCCATTTTGATGCCCTCACTGCTCACAACATGGCCCAAGAACTGCACTTCTCGGAGCCAGAACTCGCACTTCGAAAACTTCGCATACAGTTTCTCTCTTTGCAGCACACTCAGGACCTCCCTCAAGTGCTGCTCATGCTCCTCAGCACTCCTCGAGTAGATCAATATGTCGTCTATGAACACAATCACAAATCGATCCAACATGGCTCTAGACACCCTGTTCATCAAATCCATGAAAGTTGTGGGTGCGTTAGTCGGTCCGAATGGCATGACTAAGAACTCATAGTGTCCATAGCGCGTCCTAAAGGCTGTCTTGGGCACATCCTCTTCCCTGACCTTCAGCTGGTGGTATCCAGATCGTAAATCAATCTTCGAAAAGAAGCTAGATCCCTGTAGCTAATTGAATAAATCATCAATTCGCGGAAGTGGATATCTATTATTCACCGTCACCTTATTTAACTCTCGGTAATCGATACACATTCACATGGTACCGTCTTTCTTCTTCACAAACAACACCGGTGCTCCCCACGGTGATGAGCTCGGACGGATAAATCCTTTATCCAGCAATTCCTGAAGCTGAGTCATCATCTCTCGCATCTCAGTGGGTGCCAGCCTATAAGGCGTCTTCGCAATCGGCACCGCTCCAGGGATAAGGTCGATCCGGAACTCTACCTGGCGATCTGGCGGTAGCCCAGGTAACTCATCTGGGAATACCTCGGGGTACTCTCGCACTACAGGTACATCCCCTACCTTCGTCTTCTCTTTTTGGGCGTCAATCACATAAGCCAGGAAGGTCTCGCAACCCTTAGTTACATATCTCTGAGCTCTAATCACCGAGATAATCCCTATCTCGCCTTTTCGCCTCTCCCCGTAAACTGTCAAGGTCTCAGTCTCAGAAATCGGTATCCTGATCATCTTTTTAGCACAAAGAATATCTGCCTGACGGGCTGTCATCCAGTCCATACCGACGATCACATCAAAGCTGCTGATCTCAATAGGCAGCAAATCGATCAGGAATCGGTGAGCATCGATCTCGAGTACACACTCTCGATATACACGGCTCACTAACGCGGTACTCCCGTCTACCCTCTCGACAATTAATGGCACATATAACACAGTAGGAGCAACAGTAAAATAAGCACAGAAAGATACTGACACATATGAGCGATCAGCTCCATAATCAAATAAGACTCGCAAGCCATTCAGAATGTACGTACCCGTAACAACATCTGGAGCATCTCTGACCTCCTCAGCTGTGGCCTGGAACACTCGGCCTCTGGCTCTCGAAGCTGCATCCCTGCGAGAGGTGGAAGAAGAAGGCTCTGCTTTGGCACCGCTCGTGCTCGCCCCGGGTACCGCTGGTGCTGCCTCTGGACAATCCCGCATGCGGTGACCCGGCTTCCCACATCGGAAGCTTAACGCCTCAGGGGCTGTGCAAGCTGTAGCTGTGTGGCCGAACTGGCCGCATCTGAAACACCGGAACTGGTCGCTAGCACACGGCCCGACATGCCTGCGGTAGCACCTCAGACAATCCCGCTCCCCGGATGAACTATCAGCCCTGCTCCCCGCCGCCCGGGACCCCTGCCCAACACTGCTCTGACTAGCCGCATGGCTATCTCTCTGACCCTGACCTCTGGACCTATCAACCTGACCCCTATCTCTGCCTCTGTCTCTACGTCTATCTCTGCGTTATCCCGAACCCTGCTCCTGACAACGGCCTTGCTCAGGCTGCTGCTCTCTCGGCTCACGCCAGTAACTAGACTGCTCGGAGGCCCCCGTACGCTGTCTCTGGGTGGGTGGCTGCTCCCGCTCCTGCTGCCTCTCTATCTCTCTATCTCTCTCATGCGAGCTAACTCCAGGGCTCTGGCAAAGGATGTCGTCTCCTATAACCCCACAAACTCCCTAATGTCTGGTCTCAGGCCGTCAACAAAAGTATCAGCCTTGCGCCTCTCTGTATCCACATGTTGCGGCGCAAACTGGGAGTACTCGTTAAAGCGATCCACATACTGCTGTATAGACAGATCTCTCTGTTGTAAATGGAGGAAGTGGCGCTTCATCTCTCGCTGCTCGTCACGGGGCGCATACTGGATCTCAAACATGGCCTTAAACTAGGCCCAAGACATCGCATACGCACACGAGTCAGACATAGATGCCTCTATAGATCTCCACCACTGGGAAGCCCCACCCCTCAATTAATACGGGGTATACCCAACCATGTCTTTCGGGTCCACATGAGTTACCCGAAAAGCGGACTCGATCTCGCGCTCCCACGCTAGAGCCATCCCTGGCTCACCCCCGCCTCTGAACAATGGCGGATTCCCGGTCATGAAATCCTTAAACCAACCCCCTCGCTGAGACGTAGACGAAGAGGCACCCGCAGCCGTATCCTGACCGCCCCCAGCATGAGGTCCCATACCCTGACCCTGTTCCAGCTCCTGCTCTCTCTGCTGTCTGTAAACTCTGTAAGGACCTCAAGCAACTCTGACTTGCGGATATACTCATAACCCGGCGGCTTACCCGCGCCAGAACCCTCTCCCTGATCTGCCATACTGATCTTCACAAAACAAGGCAAATAATTACAAGGGGTAATTCACCCAGTGTTATACACTAATCCAGGATAATTAAATCCTCTAGTATCCGTCACCGGAATACTCCCCAAAAATCTGAACACGGTCTAAGCTCAAGCATCCACTGATACTCAATACTAAAACCACCAGCTCTGATACCATACATGTAACACCCTCTAAACCCAACTAAAAGCCACGTCATTTACAATACACAGTTGGCATAAACGCATATAAAATCCATCACACATGTCAAGAGTTTACACAAACACTGATTGATTAAAACATTTCATATGACATAAACAACTCTGTTTAACGTTCGACCCAACATACAGACTCGACCCAAACCCCAAGTATTCACATACAGACCCAGTATCATTTATCCCAAAGTTCCAACAAAGTAGCCACATACAGATAACAAAATGCAGAATCTCTCGGCAACAGCGAATCACGCTCTTATTTTCGCTCAGGAGCTGGCGGCCCTATCTTCGTCTCCCCTGGATCACCTCACACAATTTCCCTAACTGTTTGATCCGAACTCGGCCCGTAACAATCTCTGACAATCCCTTGAACTTATGAAGAACACAAAGAAGGAGGCTATAATCAATTTCAGCAACTCAATTCCCTTAAATTGGCCTTGATTCTACTCCAACACAAGAATTCACACACACACACACACACAATATTTTCCTTAGGTTTTGCACAAAAGAAAAGGAAGAAGGACGTTCCACACACATATACGCACATATACAGGTCCGGTTATATCGCGGGTTCGACACTGATACCCGACCCCAATATTAAAATCCACTATATATATCATTAAATCCCATTTAATCCCGTGAATCCATAATTATAATTTATCCACTAAAATTATATCCCGAATCCACATAATCCCTGTCCCGACACGTATAATCCACTATGCGGGACGCAATTGGACCAACGCAATAATCACTATTATAATTAGTCAATAGGATAATTACACGTACCTGCTCGGGAGTCGGGTGTTACAATTCATCTGATCATCATCATCATCATTAATTACACCTATTTATTTTGTAAAATAAATCTATATTTCTTTACTAAAAATTATTTTTATTTATATACTTAAATAGTCAAGTTATGCATCTTTTTATGTATTCAACTTATTTATTGAAGTTTTGTTTATTTATATTTTATTGGTTAAACTATTTGTAAAATTTTATTATTTTTAGTTTTGCATCAAACTATTTCATTACGTTAATAAATTTCGAATTTATGATTTTGATTTAAATTTAGTAATTCATCACGTTTTGATTTAAGTTTACAAATACCTTGTTACACTAATATGTTTTTATTTAAATTTATTATTTTATTTGTTTGGATTTAAATATTTTATTATTTCAGTACGTTTGGATTTAAATCTTATTTATTTTATTTTTTTGTTTTTAAAAAAAATGCTTTATAAGTTATTACATTACTAATATATATAAAAAACAAATAAATTTACAAATCAGTTTATAAATAAACAAATAATATATTTTTTTAATTGAATTTATAGATAAGTACATATAAAATATAATTTGAATGTAGATTTTAATCCTATTTATTTATTAATATATAAAAATATAAGAAATAATATATTGTATTTATGTTTTACATTTATTAATCTTTATAAATATTAGAAATAATGAATTATATTTATGTTTTAGTTTATTTTATTTAAAATAATATTTTTTTGTTACGTTAATACGTTTTTATATAAATTTAGTATTTTATTTTTTAAATTTTAATATTTTGTTATGCCAAAACGTTTTGATTTCAATATAGTATTTTAATCTTTTTGATTTACAAGTTTATACATTAATATGTTTTATTCGTTTTCACTTAAAACATAACAAAATTTTAAATCAAAACAAATAAAATAATAAATGAAATCAAAATGTAATCACATAACAAGATATTTAAATCCAAACAAATAAAACAATAGTATTAAATAAAAACATATTTGCGTAAGTGCGTAACAAAATATTTAAATAAAAAATAATAAATTAGCAAACTTAAATAAAAAACGTAATGAATTATTAATTTAAATCAAAATTTAGACAAATTCAAAATTTATTAAAAGTAATGAAATAGTTTGATTGAAAAGTAAAAATATTAAAATTATACAAATAGTTTAACCAATAAAATATAAATAAATAAACTGAATACATAAAAAGATGCATAACTTAACTAAATAAGTATATAATTTTATTTAACAAAATAAATAGGTATAATTAATAATAACAATAATAATAATAATAATAATAATAATAATATAATTAATAATTTATTAAATTAATATTTCAAATTTAAAACCAAAAATGAAAAATTAAGAAAAGGAACCAAAAATGAAATTACCAAACTTATAATTGAAAAAAAGGGCAAAATCGTCATTTTTAAAGTTTTAGAAATAGAAGGACCAATTCTGCAAGTAAAGAGTGGTTTGAGGGACCGCTACTGCAACTTTGGAAGTTGAGGGACCATTTCCATAATTTTGAACAAACCACAGGGACCATTTCTGTAATTTACTCTTTGTAATATTATGCATCTCTTATACATTATCTAATAATATATAAATGACTTGATAATTGTTCATAATTATCTTTATTTATTTGCATGTAATCATCCATCTAATTATCCAGTTATTAGATTTAATTATCATCGACAATTAAATCACTACAATATTTAATACTGCACTTTTAGTCCCCCATACTTTAAGACATTGATAATTAATTATCCAATAATTAATTTAACAACAACAATGATACTTACTATCATTTTGTGTCATAAATAATGTCCAGCATCATTTATATGTTCGTTCAATTGCATCTGCTCAGTTATTGAAACGACCTTCCAAAGAGAACTCATGACATCATTGTATTTCAATGTGAAAGTTGGGCATGGACTAAATCAACCACGGAAAACACGATTATGTTTCTCGACTCCCTGGTTGCATACGCCCTGCATTTCTTTTAGTATCGACGGTTATGGGGCTCAGAAGGTGCAAATCACATCTTGACAATCTAGGTGATAAACCAAAATTTATGGGATCAAACACAATTTGCACAGATCTTGCTTTTCATTGAATGATTTCTCTCACTTGATACATATTGTATTTCACACACAAAATACAAAAGGATAAGCAAATTTCTTTTGAAAATTTCATTTTATACGTATAATCTAAACTATCATCTAATTACCATCTAAGTCCTTGCAGTTTGTAATTTTATTGTTTCCACCCTTATAATTAGTTTCTAACAATCTTTCCCTTAAAGGTAAAAAAACAATTTTACAAATAAAGTGCAGAGCAAAGACTTTACAATTATAGAAACAAAAATGAAAATCTACAAATCTTCAATAAAATTTGCATCTTTAGAAGTCAATGTTCATAATGATAATCTTCACCTTCTTTTTGAAGCATTTCTCTAATCTCTAAGTCTTCAAATAATTAATTTCTTCAGTATCTCTGATCTTGAAAACTTTCCTCCTCTGATTGTCTCTTCCCTAATAAGAATACACTCTCTTTTAAATCATAAATTCCATTTATTCTCCCCTTCATCTTTTAAATCAATAATTTATCTTCAGCAAACTCAGAAAATTCTTCAAACTTTGAAACTTCAGAAAGACTTTTCAAATCTTCAAGTCTTCTCAAGTCTTCAAATTTGATAGACTTTTTCTTTCAGCAGATAACCATGTACTCTCTGAAATTTATCATTTCTCCCCATCATGATGAACATAAGAATTATAATCATCATGCATTAGAATGTCAGAGGCTCACCGGTGTAACTTTTGTTAGAACAAAGAGAATTTCATACATACTGCGTGTCTTGCTCCCCTTCAAAAGAATATTTTCTCCCTCTCAAACTCTATAAAGATGAATTCTCCCCCTTAATCAAATACATGATTAGAAAAAAAATATTGCAAAATTAGTACAGACTTTTATATTCCTCCTCAAAACAAAAGTCTTTCCTCCTCAAACAAATGATACATAAAAATTTACAAAAAAAAAGTCACTTTCCTCCTACAGAGTATACATTTCTCTCCCACTACATATGAAATATCCTAGCCAAAATAAAATACACCAAACAAGTAACACATCTTGTTCGCATGATAATCTAAAAATCAGTATGACATACTTTCAGCACTATTTGATGTGACACTGTTAGATTTTTCATATAATCACTATGAAATACTTATGAGTAAATTTCACTCATATTTGTTCTCACTATGTCACATTGGACATGATTTTTTATAGTCTATGGATTATAACTCGATGTGTCTTATTATGACATTTGGATCAAAACTCAATGTGCATCTAATAAAGTCGAAGATCGAAGATCATGTGTTTCTTATTTCAATATCAATAATATCCTAGTAATATATCAATAAAAATATGATATAATCTCTATTTAAATGAAACAAAACTCTTTAGTGAGACAACTGAGTAGCTTGGTGGGGTTTACTGCTTATGTCACTGGGTCCATGACGTCTTCAATATCAAGTCACTTAGGGCTTGATAGATACCAGGTTTACCCAGTCGACACGATTTGGATAGGATGAGATTTTCTTAAAATTCCTTTGCAACTCTCAGTTCTCAGAATTTTTCAACTAAGCTCCCTCCGGCTCACTTTATAGAAAATATAGTCAGTCAGTTTTATATTGAAAACATGATCTAATACACCACTATCTCCTGTCAATATACCACTACTACAAACAACGCAAAGGACCCCGCTCAAAATCATAATAAACCCCGGTTAAGGAATCGGGTGTGATAAGGAGGGGAGTCTAATTTGCATATAAAAGACACCGGTCATTCGACCGGGTATATCTGAATATCAACCCCATCTAGTTATTAACGAACTGGGTTCTAGGGGTTTTAAAGAAGAGAATGGACCTCGGTTGTATTAAAAAACCGGGTTTCAATTGTTATTTTCTTAAATTTTTTTCCTGTTTTTTAATTAATCCAAACACATATATCATTTTCTATCATCAAATTATATAAAACTCAAACATAAATACTAAAATAGAACATTCACTAACAAAACCAAAACATAAATAAATTACTAGAAATAAAATATTGATCGACCAATGTCGAATATAAGTATGCTAAAAACAAAAACATTAACTAACAAACTCATACCTAGTATTTGTTTTGGAACATTTCAAAAAGAAATTACAATTCGTATGTCCAACACCCGAATTTCAATAACCTATGTAAGCGTGAGCTTCTTCTTCTTGCATATTTCTAAAGCTTCTTTTAGTTCTCGTGAATATCCATCGCGTCATTTCTCGTTTAACCCATAGCCATCTCATGGAATGCCTGAATGTGAAAAGAATTCAAATGAAATTCAATTAGAAACCTTAGTAATTCTAATGCATGATACATTACAAGTCACGATTAAGGTTGTTATAGCAAAGTCACTCAAGAAGACATGCATCGATTAAAGTCTTAGAGTGCGTTTGGTTCGCGGATTTCCTGGGATTCACTGGGATTTGCATTTAAAATCTTGTGTTTGGTTTCCAATTTCAGTAGGGATTTAAAATCCCAGGATTTCTTAAATCCCTCCATTCTTTGTTATTAAAAATCCCAGCTTCCCAGCTTCCCCTTTAGGATTTTAAATCCCAGTTACCATGCATTTTTCAGATTAGCAAATTTTTTCTATAAGATAATACAAATTCTTTGACAAAATCCTGACAAATGCAAATGCTGCATAATGCAAATCCTTTGACAAAATGCAGATCCCAGGAAAAAAATATGCGAACCAAACACCCCCTTAGCATTGAGATTTCACACCAAGGGTCATGATTAATACCATAATGAAAATATCCACTTGACTAACAATTAAACCACTTGAAACAAGATAATGTCAAATAATCTAAGATAACCCAACTAAATCAAAGGAGTGTGCTATGATGAACCGGTGGTACTTGACAACAAACCCTTAACAAATAAACAATCCTCGACTAGAGGAAACTAACCAAACAACAAACATATTGTATCTAGATGCTCTATGACTATATGTTAGTCTAACGTTACAACATCATGCCTAGTAAGAGTAGAACAAAAAAAGAACTTTTAGAAAAACAATCTATATAATAAATTAAATTTTTAGGATAAAGTTGTCCATAAAAGCACTTTACATTTTAATTCCGAGAATAATTTACATATAAATGGGTTTTTAATTGACATCATATTTCTATGTAAACGATCTTTCAAGGTTTATTTTCAACACATGTTAAAGATATTCTTGCTAATATCATATATCAAGTATGTGTACTACATGCATTATATATATAGGGGTGGATTCAATGGAAAACCACTATGCACCTGAAAACTATGGAAACCTACGCATATCGTCCGATTTGGTGCATTTCATAAAAAACGCGGTGGCATGATCGTAACTAAGGTGATGCATCATGCGGGATTTGATGCATCACACGGGTAATTTGATGCATTTGTGGTGGTGCAGTGCGGTTTTTACAAGTTTTCAGTTGTATTGTGGTTTTCCATTGTATATATATATATATATGTATATATATATATATATATATGTATATATATATATATATATGTATATATATATATATATATATATATATATATATATATATATACACACACACACACACTCATACATAACACAAGTATTTAAATTGAAGTTAAACTAAAATGCAAAGCTACTGTAACTTCAAATAACTAAAATTGCAAATTAAAATGGAATAACTTCAACTAAAAATGTAAGGTTTCATATAAGCAAGACTTTGTGTGTGAAAGAAAAAGTATGTGATGAGCTTCTAATCGAAAAAACAATGTATAAATTGTGAAAGCCAAGTGCCGAACGAAGATATATTGTAATAGACGGAACTTAAAAAATTTATAAGTACTGAATTTGGTAGGGAACTGATATTGTCCATCACAGATGAATTCATGCATCCATTTCATGACATAATAACCACATTCTCAACCCTCTTTTTGTTGGTTGTACTAATTTTTATTATGAAGTTATAGTCATTATATGAAAAAAACACACACACAAATCAATTTAACTACATATATGTAAAGTGATTGAGATGATTTACTTTAACAAACTTCCATGTCATAACACTATTGTCTTTGTTAAAGCTTGCAACGGCCCTAAAAAATAACCATTATAAGGATTAACAATAGCAAAAGATGTGAATCATATACAATTTAAAAATATTATTACCTATCAATATGTTGTGTGAGCTCGTACATGTAAGCTGTCCTTTTACCCTTGATAGAATCGAAGGCTTGAGGGTGAATGATGAACAACACCCAATGGGAACCGAGGCTACGATTAGAAAAAACATTATATATATATATATAGGGGTGGGTTCAATGGAAAACCATTATGCACATGAAAACTGTGAAAACCTACGCATACCGTCCGATTTGGTGCATTTCATGAAAAACGCGGTGGCATGATCGTAAATAAGGTGATGCATCACGCGGGATTTTGAAGCATCACGCGGGAAATTTGGTGCATCACGCGGGATTTTGATGCATCATGCGGGAAATTTGATGCATTTGTGGTGGTGCAGTGCGGTTTTCACAAGTTTTCAGGTGCATTGTGGTTTTCCATTGAACCTCCCTCTCTCTCTCTCTCTCTCTATATATATATATATATATATATAGTGAAGACATAAATCATATAACAATGAAAACAATAACACATAAATACCTTTGCCAAAATGGTGTAAGGAAAAAGGATGTGTTTTGGTGGTATTGTATTATTTCAAGCACATATCTACCAACACTATCTTTGTGCACTCGTCAGATTTAATCACAGACGGGTTTAAAAATGAACACTTATTATTGTGACGCCGATGTGATATCTCTTGTAACGACATAGAAACATACAACATATAATATAATATAAAATACATGAATATTAAACCATGCTTATCGATATAATGTGTGCATAAAATACTTACTTGACAAACCAAAGTACAATTGTAACATCGATCCAATCTTTCATCATCATATCTAATATGTCTTCGGGGTAGATAGAGATCTCAATTCCCTTCTCCTCAAAGACCCCATGTTCAATAATACTCTCAAACAATGTTGTGGGGTCCTCCCTCGACATAATTTTGTCATGTGCTGCTATAATAAACTGCGGTCTTCCCTCAATAGCTTTACTCTTCTCATTAATGATTGATAATCTTTTTCTATTGCTTTCATCAAACATTATTGTTGCTGTTGTTGTTGCTTTATTCGTTCCCTTTAAAGCATATCAACAAATTACAATGTGTATGCAAAATTACATGTTACTAAAAAATTATACAAAGTATACAAGTATCGTACTCTTCAAATGTAAATGTACCTTAGATAACTCCACTGAATCCTTTGGCCACTGAATAAAAGAGTATAACGCCTCAAGTAGTGTAATAGCTTCACGTGCACCTTCACGTGCCCTGCAAATATTTGAACATTATGTATTACACTCTGACTCTTCGGATATACCAAACCCATTGCTTAAACGACTTTTCGTTGGCCATAAGGAAGCAACAACGAGCAAAGGACATGCTTCTACAATTTAAATTAGGGTAGTATGTAAGTATGTCATATATACCAATAAAAAATTTAAAAAAAGCATAATTACCTTTATCGCAACTAAATCACCAATGTTGTCAAAGTGGTTGGCGGAGCCAACACTACTTTTTAGCAGGGGGTCCATTCTTCGTCACATCATTGTTTTCTTTTATTTGTTGCTTTCTCTTATACCTAGATACACCGCATACAACACATTCATGTAGGTTTTCGTATTCGTTTCTATACAAGATACAATCATTTGGACATGCATGTATTCTTTGAATTTCCATTCCCATTGACATGTCATTTTTTTTTTCGCTTGGTATAACGAAAGTGGTAATTCGTTATCTTCTGGAAGCATATCATGCAAAATCTCTAAGAGATTTGTGAAACTTTTATCACTCCAACCATTATTCGCTTTTAGATTAAACAATTTCAAAACTGCAGAAAGCTTGGTGAATTTCGTACAACCAGTATACAATGGTTTTTCTGAGTCGAGAAATAACTGTTGAAATTTATTATGATAGTTCTCAGCAACATTATCCTCCAAATCATGTAACATGCCATCTTTTTTTTTTTGAACGGCAAACTATCCTACTCCTACTCCTAAACTACTCCTTTACCACCAGACTTACCGACACCACCTTAAATTTCAACTTGCCTCCGACGGGGAAAGAATCCGTGACCTCTCGCTTATAACTCCACCCTTTTACCGCCAGGCCAAAGGCCTTTTGGTACAATCACCGTTGTTGATCGAATCATCATTAATAACGTTATTAAATTCAGAAACAACCGGAGTACTTGTAGATATAAATTCACCATGTCGTGACCAACAGATTTATCGTTCCATAAACTCGTCCACTATTATATGCTCTCTAATAACATTAGAGTTTTCAAACAGATGAAAATTTTTAAACTTTTTACAAGGACACCAAATTTCATGTCTTCCTTTATTGGACCGATCATCTTTAGCAGCTTTTATAAAATCAGACAAATAGCACACATATTCTATTGTAGAACGTTCTATGTTGAACATCCATTCACTACGAACCATCTGTAAACAATAAAAAGAGTTTATGTAATATGCCATATCGATGCATGATATAAGTATCAATGTGGCACTTGGTGGTCAATCCTAACCCACTTTTTAAAAACTTTGTCTCATATGTGAATACATATTAACAGATCGAGCATTTAAGAAAAAATCGGCAGCGTTTCTCTTTAACTCCCCAAGTATGCGCATAAACGCAACCCGTAGGAGTAAAGAGAATTCTATACAGATTTTTTCTTTAATACCTAATTTGTTAATACACATTCACATCCTAAATGAGACAAAGTATTCAAAAGCACTCCTAAAACGGGAACAATCCGAAATTAATTTCTACAAATTTAATTTCGAACGAGTTTTATTTTTACTAATGGCATATGAAATTCTATGTATGCCCAACAATCAACAATCCATACTTAATGACCTTCGTGTGTCAATGGATCTTTCACATACTCCCCATTTATTATGTTTCCCTATTGAATGTTATAAAATTAGAGAGATATATAGATCAATATTTAAATTTACCATGATAGTTTCGACAAAAGATGCAACAATCAATATCATTCGTGTCACTTATATTGCAAATGTGCCTACAATATATAATAAACAATAAACATAGTAAGATTAATAATTTTATATGCATGTATGTATGTGTATACATATACCTACACACACACACACACACACACATATATATATATATATATATATATAGGGGTGGGTTCAATGGAAAACCACTATGCACCTGAAAACTATGGAAACCTACGCCAATCGTCCGATTTGGTGCATTTCATTACAAAACGCGGTGGCATGATCGTAAATAAGGTGATGCATCACGCGGGATTTTGATACATCACGCGGGAAATTTGATGCATCACGCGGGATATTGACGCATAACGCGAGGAATTTGATGCATTTGTGATGGTGCAGTGCGGTTTTCACAAGTTTTCCGGTGCATGGTGGTTTTCCATTGAACCTCCCTCTATATATATACACACACACACACACACACACACACACACACATATATATATATATATATATATATATATATATATATATATATATATATATATATATATAGGGTTGGGATCATTGCAAAACCTTAATTTAGTGCAGAACTATAGAACCAATCTAAACCATTGGATTAATATATAACACTAGGGATAAGATGGTAATTATGCAATTAACATTGAATTAATAGTAGCCTACCAAGTTTGACTGCTCACTTTGACCATTTTTAACTCTTTTAATATCGAAGGTACATGTAGTGTTGAATGTGTGATATAAACTATAATTCGACATTGAATGATCTCTATAAAATATATTGTATGGAGGTCTAGGTAAAAAAATTTTTTTACGAAAAATAAACACGTAAAATTTTTTCGAAAAAAATATATCATTACTATTCTAATGAAATCAACCAACTTTTGACAACTAATTTTGACCATTATTTTGGTTTTGTAAATTTTGAATGTACATGCAGTGTTGCATCGACGTTCGATATACGACATCAAGTGTTCATCGACATTGAATTATATCGATCATGCTACATTGCATCGTGGTCTGAGTAATTTTTTTTTTACGAAAAATAAACACGTAAAATTTTTCGAAAAAAATATGTCATTACTGTTCACATTAAATCAACCAACGTAAAATTTGACTACTAATTTTGACCATTATTTTGGTTATGTTAATATCGAAGGTATATGCAGTGTTGAATGTGTGATATAAACTGTAATTCGACATTGAATGATCTCTATATAATATATTGAATGGAGGTCTAGGTAAAAAAGTTTTACGAAAAATAAACACGTAAAATTTTTTCGAAAAAAATATATCATTACTATTCTCATTAAATCAACCAACTTTTGACTACTAATTTTGACCATTATTTTGGTTCTGTTAATTTTGAATGTACATGCAGTGTTGCATCGACGTTGGATATACGACATCAAGTGTTCATTCGACATTGAATTATATCGATCATGCTACATTGCATCGTGATCTGAGTAAATTTTTTTTTACGAAAAATAAACACGTAAAATTTTTTCGAAAAAAATATGTCATTACTGTTCACATTAAATCAACCAACGTAAAATTTGACTACTAATTTTGACCATTATTTTGGTTATGTTAATTTTGAATGTACATGCAGTGTTGCATCGACGTTGAATATACGATATCAAGTGGTCATTCGACATTGAATGATACATGCTACATTGCATGGTGGTCTGGGTAATTTTTTTTTACGAAAAATAAACACGTAAAATTTTTTCGAAAAAAATATATCATGACCGGTCTCGTTTTAAAGAGTATAAAATTCTCGTTTTTATGGTATAATTTTTTTGATTTAACAATTAATCATATTAATGTTATTTTAATTTAAAGAAAAAGGATATTTATTTTACTAATGACAATCTTTTTGCTATTTCCAATCTATTCCTTTTTTACCCTGAAATAATTAAAAAATCATTAATGTCAATCTTTTTTTCACTAATTCCAAACTCTAAGGTTTTAATCAAGACCATTAGATTAATTTAATCTATGGACGATATTGGTTCTACGGTTCTACACTAAATTTAGGTTCTGCAATGATCACATCTATATCTATATATATATATATATATATATATATATATATATATATATATATATATATATATATATATATATATATATATATATATATATATATATATACACACACACACCGTCTATCAAATGAACAAATGATGGAAGGTTTCTGATGCATTAATTGAATAAGATAAGACATTTATGATGAGATGATTTTTGAAAATTGTGGAGTGATTTAATGGAGGGGGAAGAAGAAAGAAAATAGTAAGAAGTTATGGAAATTTGTTAGGGAAAAAAGTTATTGAAAAGAGTTATGGAGTCAAGTGATGTAGCCGTTGAGTTGTAGGTAATTGGAGACTATATGTGGTAGATATACATCAATGTTATAGCATTAAATGTTATAATAAACCCTTACGAATAAACCCTGGTTCCTTGCTTATGCACAGGGGTCCTTTTGTTAAGCGTTTTTTTAGTATGACACCAATAAACCCTTACGAATAAACCCCGGTTCCTTGTTAATCCACCGGGGTCCTTTTGTTGAGCGTTTTTTTTCAAACTGACGACAATAAACCCTTACAAATAAACCCCGGTTCCTTGTTAATGCACGGGGGTCCTTTTGTTGAGCGTTTTTTTTTCAAATCTGACTACAATGGACCTCGGTTGTTTATAAATAAACCGGGCTCCATTGTTTTATAACTCATTACCCATCCAATACACCTAGGATTTTATTCTATTTTTACAAAAACTGGGGTTTATTTGTGGGGTTCCATTATCTATATTGTAGCAGTGTCATTTACATTTTTCTTCTATTTGACATTTTAGGATCCCGTAATAACTGACACTTCTCAACTAGTAGACCTAAAAACCATCACCCACACAAACTACAAGGTGGTTTGCTCCTTGGATAGGTCTTCCAGCTCTGGTTAGAGTATAGAAGCAATGTATATGTCTAAGTCGCACAAATTTGTGCATTGTGGAACTCAAGATATATCTTGAAACATATATCTATTAGGATCAGCATTTAAGGTCAATTGGGAATTTTAGAAGATGAAATGAATATGAATCAGAATGAATTGGGGAATCGAGAGTCGGGAGAATTCAGATTGAAATGTAAAATCTGATATATAATATATAATGAATCAGAATTTCATGAACGACTTACCGGTATGAGAATATGGGTAAATTCACAATGAATGAATAAATTGAAAGAATTAGAAAGATATAGAAGAATCGAAATATAAATAGAATCTCAAAAGAATTGAGATGATGAAAATCACAGAAGCTAGATCAATTAACCTCAGTGATATGTCTCAAAGAATCTGAAACTTCTCAAAGATCAAGAATAAAATGAAAAATGTTTCATTGAATAATCTCAAAATACTTATATTTATCAGAAAATTCACTTTATATATGTGTGCACAAAATATGTAATTTAAAAATTGCACACAATTTTGAACAATGTCATCATCAGAGTTATGTGAATTTGTTGCTACAAATAAACTCGATGTATGTCATCTCAATCTTTGTGTTGAACTCATAAGAAATGATGACTGGAACTTCATTGTCACGGAAGTCATTACCATGAATTGTACGTCATACTCTGATGTGAGTAAAAACCTTCATTTTGAAGACCGAGTTTTGCACTGAGATGTACAGAAACCATTACACTGATATGCGGGTTCCAAACTGATATATTTGGAAACCATATTTTGCAAAATCAAGACATTAGATCCAGACTTAATAGCACATTTAGGTTTCCATTGGATCTCAAATTTAGGTACTCATTTCCAAACAAACTTCTTTCTTCAGAATTAAAATTTTACATTAAGTTCATTTTCGTTCAGAGAAATTATTATCTGATTTAGCATAGAAACGAGAATCTAAACAAACAGAATCATATAAATGTATTTTTTTTATAAAAATATGTCCGGCATTGGCTTGTTTCTAATAATACTTCTTAATCTTTTAAGAAGATCAATTCTTGAAAGAATAAATAGTATTAGCACAAACACCAGGTTTAGAAGATTCACCAACATAACCTTGACCAGAAGTTTTTCTTTTATTTTATCTTTCTATATGTTTATCTTCGGAAGATATTTGTGTGTGTGTATGTGTAGTGTATGTTCGTATGTTGAAAATAGTACCTTCCATTTTCAAAGATACATCTTATACTTATAAACTAATTTGTTTAGTCTTTTTTACAATAAATTTTTTGAGAATGATCTCGTCATTCACATAATTTTTCGACCATTCACATGACTTATTTTTTGAATCTTAATATGTAAAGGTTCATTTTGATGAAAAGTATTTTAATCTTGGTTTTTACATGTCTATGTTAAAAAAGTAAAAAAAAAATAACCTTTTTAAGTTAACATCAATACTCTGAGTATTAAAAAGTACTCTATTGAATCAAATTATATATACGTGTGAGTGTGTATGTGTGTATGTATATGTATGTTGTTAAGATCAAAATCACTACCTAAGATTAACTGGTTTGAATCAATCAGAGTATAAAACCAATAACCTTGTACTGAATCAAAGTCCAATTAAGAAGTTTGCGGAATAACACTTAATTGTTTTAAGAAAAGTTTTCAAACAAAAAACACATAAATATAATCAACAATCAAATCTTTTGTATTGCAAAACTCAATGATTACAATCACCTCTAATCTGTTTGATTAGACGAAGAACACAGATTGTTCTTGGGGTTTTACAACCTTAGAGGCTTATGAAAACTTAATCAGAAAAGCAATTACAACTAAATCAAAACTTGTACGTGTAGGCTTACAATAGAAAAACCTATTCTATGTATATATAATGCCTTCTGATTTGTTTCCTTGAGAAACTCTGATTTCTCTGGTAGTAGATATGCATGAATCTTCGAATATATATATCTTTTCCTGAATTTCAGCACTTTCTGTTTATTGAGCTGTTGAGCAGCTTGAAGACTATCTGTTGAGCAGCTTGAACTTGAACACTACCAGCTTGAACTTTTAAACTAGCAGCTCGAACTTTCTCAACTAACAGCTTGAACTTTGTAATTACACAGAAAATCTACTAACAGTTTGAGAAATCTAACTAACAGCTTGACATACTTAAAATATTTCCTAACATATGTGTATACGAATATGTATATACATACATACATACATACATACATACTTATATGTGTGTGTATACATACAATATATATATATATATATATATATATATATATATATATATATATATATATGTATGTATGTATGTATATGTATCAATATGTATATGCGTATACATATACATATGTATGTATAATACACACACACACACACACACACACACACACACACACACACACATATATATATATATATATATATATATATATATATATATATATATATATATATATATATACATACACATATATCACATCATTAGGGGTGACAATAGAATTTTCCTTGTTTTTCTAATTTTTAAAAGATCAACTTATATTAGATGTCCAATAGAATAGGGATTAAGACAAGTAATGAGCGTTGCATGCGCTATGTCGAGAGTTATTGATTAAAACAAATACGATTAATTTATCGCGCAACTAATTATGTCTATGTGATTGTTGCATAAAATTCGAGTGGGTAATAACTTATGTCGTAGTGATTCCGTGAATGGTTATCTTTGCTTGATTTGTTATTCGATCCGTTAGTTGTTTGCCAATAATTTAATTATAATTTAGACGTAATTATTATTCCAAACAATTCAATCATTTTACAATTTAATCGCTTTTAGAAACTAAAGAAACTAGCTAATTAACCCTAATTACATATGTACTCCCTGCGGATTCGACCCTTACTTCCATATGCTAATAGTTAGATTTATGGTTATTTATACGGGCCACAACGACGGCTCGTCAGATTTTGGCGCCGTTGCCGGGGAGTAGTAACGTTAGTTAGGGCTAATAAGTTAGTTTTGCCTTAGTTAGGTTACAGTAGGTTAGTACTTTATATTTGGATTATTTCTGTAATTTCATTTCTATTTATTAAAAAGAAAAAAAATCATAAAAAGGTAAAAGGTAATTGTAGTCACTCTACTTTTACCACAAAAAAAATAAATAATAAAATTAAAAAATTAAAAATATATATATATAAAAATTAAAAAAATAGTTAGTTAGCTAAGTACTAAAAATCAAAAGTCATCTAACGTGCGCAAAGGACTTCATTAACCAAAAGAGGAAGAAGTTCCAAATTTGAGGAGCCAAATCTAGCAAGAAATCTCGAAGCCGAAATATTAGAACCTCTAATTGTTGAAATGGGTGAACAATTGAGAAAAACTGTCGAGTCATATTATCGCCCTGGTGATGTGCCCGATCACTCACCTATATGATATCCGGAAAATGAGAACGAACCCGAAGTTTGCCCTCAGTTGTTCCAAATTCTTCCTATCTTTAGAGGTATGTCTAGTGAGGGACCCTACGAGCATTTAGCTGAATTCACAGCTATTTGTAAAGCTAATCACATTGAGGTATAGCCACTAATAGTTTAAAACTTCGTTTATTCCCTTTTTCATTAAAAGAGAAAGCGAAAAGTTGGTTTGTGTCGCTGCCCACCAATAGCGTCACAACCTGGGATCAAATGAAGCGCGAAATTCTTAGTGAGTATTGATAAGTCTATAATTCATATGATTTCTGAGTCATATTATGAACATTGTAAGCACCGATACTTCGTAAAATTTATATTATTACTCCAAGTTTGTATTTCAGGGCAAAGATGATAAAAAGAAGCAATCCGAGAGAATTCAGAGCAAATCGGATTGCGGGGGGCGCAGGCCTGCGCTACCTGCGCTCCACACAGCGCCCAAATTGTCCAGATACGTTCCAGCGCACGCCAGCTAAACACTAGCCGCATCCGGGCGCAGGGGGCGCAGGCCTACGCCTGGCCTGCGCTGGTGCGGCGCCAAAATGCGTTTTTCAACCCTGGAAACCCTAATCTCGATTCCCTATAAATAGAAGTGAAGGGGCAGCTTTGGAGGAGAGTCCCGACGTGTGTGCAAGTGTGCCAAAGCTCTGCCGGAGTGGATCTATGATACGAGAACGAAGACGGTGGTTCGCAAGCTACCCAATGGCTCAGATCTGTGATTGTGACGAGCATACGATGAGCGGCTAATCCCATTAGCCGTTTGCGGAGGATCTACGGCTAAGTTTACTTTTCTTTAATTTCTTATGTTTTGATGTATTCGTATTGAGCTAGATCTATTATGTGTATGGA
The DNA here is from genome assembly GCA_020465985.1 of Centrapalus pauciflorus. Taxonomy (NCBI): domain Eukaryota; kingdom Viridiplantae; phylum Streptophyta; class Magnoliopsida; order Asterales; family Asteraceae; genus Centrapalus; species Centrapalus pauciflorus. The sequence continues at coordinate 16,065 of JAANYP010007706.1, read as the reverse complement.
AATGATAAACATTTGGCTATGATTATGATTATGTGTTGCGATTGGTAAAAGCAAGATAGTTTATAGTGGTGTTATTATTCGTGTCAAGTCCATTAGTTTAGGGATTAAGACGAGTATTAATGTTGCATACGCTATGCCGAGAGTTATTGGTTAAAACACATTTGATTAATTTAGTCGCGCAATTGATTATGTCTATGTGATCGTTGCATGAATTATAATGAGTAATACTTATGTTGTGGTGATTCCTTGAATGGTTATTCGTCTCTTGATTGTTTATCTTCTTCGTTAGTCACTTCGTTCTTAATTTTAGTTACAAGCAATAGCAAATCATTACTCTAAACAACTCATTCAAATCCACAATTTCACAATTTAAATGCTTTCAATAAACTTAACTTATAACCTAATCCTAATTACGACCATACTCACTGTGGATTCGACCCTTACTTCTCTGGCTAATTAGTTGATTTAAGGATTAAATCGGCGGCTCACAACGACGGCCTATCAGAAATTTTGGCACCGTTGTCGGGGAGTGTAACGGTAGTTTAGGTTTAAAGTTAGTTTGTTGCCTTAGTTTTAAGTTCTTAGGTTTAAGTTCCTTTCGTTGTGTTAGACATTAAATTTCGATCATGTGGACTAATTTTGTAATAATTATTTAGTTAATGTTTAGTCTTGTATTTATTTTCTAGTTAGTTTATTTCAATGTAAAAGTTCAAGGGCCAAATGTGACTATCCTTGAAAGTTAATTAAAGGAGCCTACACATAGGCTCTTAGGGTTGTATTCTCATTTACACAGTTGAAATAGAAGAAAGAATTGCAGCGCCATTTTGTATTAATCTCCCAACATTCTCTTTGTTTCTCATCATTTCACAATCATTGAGTTGACATTCTTTTTGTGAGTGATATTAGAACATTTATGTGCTGATTTGATCTGTGAATACATTACAACAATTGGTATCAGAGCTAAAAAGGTGGATTTCAACTTCTCAAAATCGGATTCTGTTGGGTTTTTATCATCTTCATCATCGAGTTCTTCATTTTTTCTTGGTTAGATCTTCTGTTTCATCATTTTTCTGCTGTTTTTGGTGTTGTTATTGTCATATAATCATCACATCATCCTTTCCTAATGATTTAGAGCTTATTAGGTTCAATCTTAACATCAATATCATCATCTAATCGGTTGTTTTGTCATTTTAAAAAATATGGGTTTTCTATAGTTTTTGGTCCGTTTTTAATGATTCTTAAGTGTTTTGGTACATTTTAATAGCTAAAGAGTGTCTAAAATAGTTTTTCGATAATTTAGAAACAATTTTAGGCCATAAATCTGCTTATTTTCAAGTCTGATCTATTAGTGAAATATTGAATATCTGCTGTATTTCGGACCCTCACTGTAGCAATGCGGACCTTATTTCGGACCGTATAGGACCCTATTTCGGACCTCACTTCAGTCCATTTCAGACCAAATTTAAGTGTACTTCGGACCATCATATTGCCCATTTCAGACCCTGTTTCGGTCCCATCCGAAGTCCAGATCAGGCAATTTCATTTCCATAATTTGTCTTGTGCTTTAATTTAACTTTTCATTTTGGACCATTTTCCATTTCGGACCATCCGAATTCGGTGTCCCTTCCTGAAAATTTCCTAAGTGTTCATCCGAATTAGACACTGTTCACTCGAATCCGGATCATCCGAATTCGGTTCCTTCATCCTTAGGTTCCATCCGAAGTAGGCACTGTTCATCCGAATCCAGTCCATCCGAATTCGGTTCATCCTCCTTCCATCATCCGAACTAGGTCCCTGTCCGAACCAACTGCTCATCCAAATTCGGTTCTTGTCCGAACTATAAGCCATCCGAATTCGGCTCCATCCGAACTCAGCACCTACATCCGAATCAGTACAATCCAGTGTACTATTCATCCGCTGTCCAGTCTATCCGATTCAAGTTTCCACCTTCAAGATCTTATTCGTTCATATCAGCACCCGAAATCATGTCTCATGAAGCTCTCGTACTCGGATCCGAGAACAGACCACCTGTTCTGTATCCTGACGAGTATGAACAATGGAAGTCCCGGTTCCTAAAGTTTGTCGGTATGCAACTCAACGGAAACCTTATGCTTCAATCCATATCTGAGGGCCCCGTTATCTACTATCAGGAAATCGCGGCTAGACCCGAGGCTGACCCCCCTGTTCTCGCATCGAAGGTTGAAAGGGAACCCGCGAATGATGCCGAGCGAGAGAGGGAGTCTGCAGATAAGAGGGATGAGTATTCGATCTATCAAGCCGTCCCCACTGATATCTTAGTCGGAGTAGACAGCAAAATGTCTGCTAAAGAAATGTTGGACGAGCTAGAAGTGAAAATGCTGGGGGCAGATCTAGATGACCGAGCGAAAATTGAGGAAGCTAAGGCTAAGTTCACCGAATTCCAAGCCAAAGACGGGGAGTCGCTGCAGGCTACGTTTACTAGGTTCTGTGCAGTCCTAAATGAATTAAACAAATTGCACATCAAAAAGGACAAGGATGACATAAACATCCAGTTCTTTTCAGCCTTAGCCCCCGAGTGGCAGATTGCATGCCGGGCCACACGACGAGTCCTGAATATTCCCGAAGTATCGATCAATGTTGTATTTAAAGAGCTGAAAAAGTATCAAGGTGATGTGGATCAACAGAAACATATGGCAAATCAACTCGCATTGTTGCTGCTATCTGCTAACACCGGCATCAACCCAATGATTCCCTAGCCTTGATCTCCAACACGAATATTGCCACTGCATCTTTTGCACAAGGTTCATCTTCATCACAGTACAGATATGCTTCTCCTCCGCGTGAGGTAATGGATGAGGAAGAAGCCGTTATTAAAGAACAAATAGCCTTATGGACAAATCGTCTCCAACAACGACGTTTTTCCAACAAGACTAACAATCAGCTCCGCTATGAAACCGGTCCACGGAGGTACTCAGATGATAGAAGGGATGAACGACGCGATGATTATCGTCGGGATGACTATCGTAGGGATGACAGGGATGAGAGGAGATACGAAGATAAACGCGACTATCGAGATGATCGCCGTTATGAAAGGCGAGACAATAGGCGTGATGATCGTAGGGATGACCGCTAAGACTATGATCGGAGGGACGACCGTCGTGATGACCGCAGGGACGACCGAAGGGACGATCGAAGAGAGTTTGATCGTCAGGATAAAAGGAGGGATGAAAGCCGAGAACCTCGCCGCGCCGACAAGAGGCCGGTGGAAAGGAGGGATGACAGACCCAGAGCCGATGAACCGAAGGGCGCCGAAGAGCGTCTCTGTTATAAATGTGGAAAACCGGGCCACTTTGCTCGAGAATGTAAAAACAAGTTTAACAGGGACGTAGGCTACTGTGAGCGGAAGTTGGAAGCCGCTAAGAAAAGAACAGATGCCATGGCTCTCGTCGCCCATGAAGACTACTGGGATGCTGAAGATACCGACGAAGAGGATGATAAGGGAAAGAACTGCTATATGGTTGATCGTCTGGGATTGGATCACTGTGCCACTTCTACTACTTCAGATTCAGACCATGCTGATGAGGGGGAGACAACGACAAATCCACCAGCATGTCTGATGGCTAAATCCGACGATCCTGAATGTTCATCATCTGGTTCCGAGACACGAGAGGTACATTCCTGTTACATTCAAGAGCATGTAAATAATTTATCTGTAAATAGTGAATGTACATTGCACACACATATACTTGATCTAGAAGCTAGGTTAAATGTTGAAACTGAAAAGTGTGTGCAGGCTGAACATCTAGCTCAAACTTTAAAAGACTCGTCTGAATTATATCAATCAAAGTGGTTAACTAATCACAATGTCATAAAACAGATGCTAATCGAAAAAGTAGATGTTCAGGATAGGAATATATACCTTGAATCTTGTATGGATAGGTTATCTAATGAAAAACTCTCTTTAAAAGAAGAAATATCTATACTTTCAAAACAATTAGAGACAGTAAGTATGGAAAATATAGACAGTTTAGAAAAATATAAAATAATAGAAGAAGAAAGAATAAGTTTGTACTCACGAATAAAGACCCTTGACGATGCATTTTGTAAAAGGGGTCAAATTGAACAAACTATTCACTTGAATCAGCCCAAAGAAACTAGGTTTTACCATTGTAAACAAAGAATCGGTTTTAAAAATCCTAAATATTTGGAAAAGGCTCAAAGAGTTTTACCTTTATTTTATGACATGAATTATATGGGAGCTGGACTTAAATCTTTCTTTTTTGAGTCATCAAAAGAAGTTTTAACCCAAGAGGATGAGAAACGTGTTGAAAATAAACAAAAAGAAATACCTTTTCAATATGAAGAACTTAACGAGAGTTATCCTTGTAGAGTACCTACTTTAGAGGAAGACTTATTGTCAAGTTATTCAGAAGCCGAAATGAAAGCAGAACCTGTAAAACCAATTCCTCGACTTTATATTCCTACAAAAGTTCTTCAATATCAATATACTGTTTTAGAAAAGAAAATAAAGTCAACTCAAAAGAAAGCACTTGATTTTCAAGAAGCTCTTCTTAAGAGTGAAGAAAATTTGGCAAATCAAAATTTTCAACAATCTGTAGAATTAACTGTCTACAGAGAAGAATTTGTCATGGTTTTTCAAACATTGAAAGATTTTTCAAAAGAACAAATAGTTTCTCATTCCACCAAAATCCCATGTGTGTCATCCTACAAAGGTAAGACTAAAGCTGAAACTTCTTCTATCAGTTATAAAGGTGAGTGCTAAATACCTTTTAAAGCTGAGGTTTCTAAAAAGACTCAGATTCAATCCAAGTCTTTTAAGAAACCCACTCACCAACAAAAAGAAAATTCTGTAAAGTCTAAATCTTCCATGCATACTGACTCTAATCGTTTTGTTTCTACAGATTATGTAAGAAGAGTCCCTAAAACCACCATGAAGGTTTTTTCAAGTTTTTTTTGTGAAGAAGGCTGTAATGCCAAGTGAATTTGTTTCTAGAGATAGGATACCTGTAATCTCAGAAAACAATGTGTGTAACGATATAACGAATTCTTCTGTTTGTTTAAAGTACTCTTTCAGTGAATTGTTTAATTTATGTCCAACTCGTTATAGACGTCAAGTTCCTGAAATGAATGCTTTTGTGTCATATCCTGTTAAAAGAATTCGAAAAAAGAAAATAAAAAATGTTGCGTCCTCGGCCACAAAGAAAAATGTGACATGTCCTTTGCCGAGGCCCAAAACCAAAGCAAAGGTCAAAAAGGTCTCAAAAACTAAAAAACCGAAGGTAATTTCATCGCCTAAGATTCCAAAGTCTAATAAATCCAATCTTCAATGGATTCCAAAAGGCTATGCATCTGGACCACACATAAATGCTAAATGGGTTCCTAATACTGCACACGTGCTATATACACCTGAACTCCTAACAAAAAGGGACCCATATTGAGATGGGTACCCAAAGTTGTGTGATCTTAATGTAGATGGTTCTTGGTCACTTCTGATCAAGACCCGTTCTTCAATGAATTGGCTTCTAGTTACCATAGACTAGGACCCGTTCTTCTGCTTGTCGGTTGTGCTTAAACTGACACGTTTGGCTTCTGTGCACACAGCTCAGGACCCGATCTTATTTCATCATGTATTCTGAACATCTCGATTCAGAACACGGTTTGATTGTCAATAAAAGATGGATGTGTTTGAATGCATATAGAATATGAATTTATTTGTTTTTCAGGCTAAATCCATCTGATATATGGATTCGGGTTGCTCCAAGCATATGACATGGAGAAGAGAATTGCTGTCCAACGTAGTTGAACAATATTGCGGGACGGTAAAATTCGGGAACAACCATCAGGCTCATATAAAAGGATACGGGGACTTAGTCTTGAATAATTTAGTCATCAAGGACGTTGACTATGTTGAGGGATTATCACATAATCTATTTAGCATAGGACAGCTCTGCAATAAAGGACTAGACGTAACATTTAGGGCTAAGAACTGCAGTGTAAAGAGTATGGATGGCAAAGAAATCTTATCCCGTTCCCGTAACTATAACATTTACACCATAGACGTAGCCAAGCTCATAGTTAAGGATAGCATTTGCCTCTTATCAAAAGCCTCTTCAAAAGACCTTTTTGACCTCTTATCAAAAGCTTCTTCATAGTTCAGGATAGCAAGTTGTTACTCTCAAGTGCTGTGGATGAGAACGCGATTATGGATTCTCACTCACCAATATCCCAATTTACTGTGATTCTCGAAGTGCAATTGCCATTTCTTGCAATCCCGTGCAACACTCTCGAACAAAACACATAGATATCAGGTATCATTTTATTAAAGATCATGTAGAAAAGGGAACAATTGAGTTATATTTTGTTGGCACGGAATATCAACTTGTGGATATCTTTATTAAAGCTTTAGACGAACCTCGTTTTCAGTTTTTAGTATCCCATATCGGCATGTTGAATCCGCCTTATAATTAAATATCAGATATTGTCTTAAATAATTCTATTTCAATCTATCATGTTTGAAATTCCTTTATTTTAGAAAATATCTGTTATTTAAATTTAAGGATTAGGTCACAAAATTAAAAGTCAATATTTCCTTATCTATGTACATATTTAATAATTAATGATCCTGACAAATTGCTGTGTGAATTGTTCATCACTAAGTGGGATGCAAATATAATCCAAGTTTGTCTGTATCTTTAAGGCTAAACAGGTTCAAGGATTTAATCTGAAAAAGATAAAAGAAGAGAAGCGGTGTTTATTTGAGGGGGAGTATAGTTAGGATGTTAATTTTTATAATTCTTTGTTACTTTTACTATTTCTCTTAGTTAAAATGTTTTAACTTTTAGGTTGGTTAACTTTTTAGATTTTAAAGTTTCATTTAATAGGTCAGAAAATCCCAAAAAGATTTTATTTGTTTAAAATTTGTCAAAAAGCCAAAAATATTTTATCTTATTTTTTTATGTCTTAACCCAATTGTTGAAAGAAAATCTCAAAAAATATTTTTTTATTGTGCATTTGATTATTTTTATTTATCTAAATTTGGCCAAATTTTGGTTTAAAATATTTGTTTCTATTTATTTTTAAGGACCAAATCTTTATTTTGTTTGTGTGTGTGTTTTGTAAACTATCCAGCGGTCCAAAAAGTGAAAAGGGCGCGGATCTTGTAAAAACCGACCCGACCCGCTCCCTTTAAATAGGGCGGGTCAAAGGTCAACACTCCCAAACTTTCTTCTCCTTCAAGCTATTCAAACTCTTTCTTTTCCTTCTCTCCTTACCGTCGCCGACCACCGCCAAGACCCCCATTATCGACTTTCAAGCTTAGTAGACCATCTTTTTTCATCGTTTTTCTTGCTTATTTTGACTTCGGCATCATCAGGTAATTTCTTACGTTATTTTAGCATTTATCTTCCTATTTTAACTATTTGATTCTCGACTTTTTCTTACTTTTTCATTTCGGTTTTTGCTATTTTTAGGTCATTTAATCTAAAATAACGAAGAATTGCTTCGTATCCTTACCAACCAATAGCATTACAACATGGGAGCAAATGAAACGAGAATTCCTTAATGAATATTACCCTATTAGTAAAACAACCGAGAAAAGAAAGGAAATTACCGGATTTAAACAAAAACCAGGTGAACGATTCTACGAAGCGTTCAATCGTATGAACGAATTATTGAGAGCTTGTCCACACCACGAGGTACCCAAATGGATGCTTATCAAAACATTCTTTGATGGTGTGAGTCAAGAGAGTCGTAATATGATTATAACTGCCACAGGAGGCACATTTTTTAGGTAAAGAAGACGATGAAGCTTGGGAGTTGCTTAATCAACTCGGCAAAGGTCTTAATGTCCAAGATGGTTCTGAAAATAGTATAGGAGTTCAAATTATGGGCATTGATAATGCCTGGAAACGTGAGGTTAAAACTGAGATTTCATAATTAGGAAAGAAAATGGATCAATTAACGAAGGGTTTTTCAAACCCTAGCGTACCAATTAATTGTGTTACATGCGGAGATCCATCGCATCATTCAGAAGCATGTCCTCAAGTGCAATCCACTGAGGAATTTGCTATTGAAGTTTACGGATTTAGAGCTCATCAAGAGAGGGATAATCCATTTTCGGAAACATACAATCCGGGATGGAGAAACCATCCCAACTTTCGATGGAAAAATGATCAACCTACCGATCATCAATCCAAACCAATAAATGAACCACCAAAGAGAGAATATCAATATGGTTCAACTTCAGCAGCTAAGGATGAGCAATATTTTAAGTCAAATCATCGTGATCAACCATAATTCCAAGTAGAATCATATATGACATCCGCACAATTCGCAGAATTTGCTGAATTTATGAAACAGCAATCAGCTATCATACTAAGACCATGGAGATGTTAACTCGCCAGATGGGTCAGATAGTTAAGTCGCTTACTAGGCGTGAGGAGGGGAAGCTTCCTAGCAATACTGTTCCCAATCCTTCACACGCCCATCATTATAACAAAGATAAGAAACATGAAATTAACGAAGTTAATGAAATAGCTAAGATAACCACATTAAGGAGTGGAAGAGAGGTAGATGATAAAATAGAGATGCCTAAAGAGAAAGAAGGTGAAGAGGATACCGACACTGAAGTTGTGTATGAGGAGAAAGAGGATCAGAATAAGGAGATTCCTAAGAAGGTTTCTTTTAAAGAGCCAATTAAAGTAGATATTCCAACGCCCAAAGTTGGGGAGGCGGATAAGAGTCAGGATACTTCAATTCCTCCTCCTTATCCTTCTGCTTTAGAAAATCCAAAATCTTCTCCATACGGCAAAAGAGGCCCACAACCAGAGGATCTTTGGGATTTATTTAATCAAGTTAAGATCAATATTCCTCTGATAAATCCCATTCAACAGGTTCCATCTTATGCCAAATTTTTAATAGATCTTTGTACTCAATTAAGAAAGTATAAGGTCTCGCTCCCAAAGCAGATCAATCTAACTGAACAACTGAGTGCAGTAGTTTCTAGTTCTCTACCTCCTAAGCTGAAAGATCCTGGATCACCATTGATTCCAGTAACAATAGGCAATGTGCAAATTAAGAAGGCATTGCTTGATCTTGGAGCTAGTGTTAATATTTTACCTGGAAACTTGTTTGATAAACATGATCTAGGTCAGTTACAGACAACTGATATTATCTTACAACTGGCAGATCGGTCAACCAAGTGCCTAATAGGTATTTTATCAGATGTCATAGTAAAAGTAGAAGACTTTTACTATCTGGTCGACTTCCTAGTCTTAGACACCGAAAGTTCAATGGGAGATAATCAACCGGCTATTATCCTAGGTGGACCTTTCTTGGCCACAATTAATGCATAAATTATTTATAGGACAGGAGCAGTGGATATTGCCTTTGGTAATAGGAAATTAAGACTGAATGTATTTAATGTTTCAAGTGTCTCTGCTATTGATTCAGAATGTTATCTTATAGACATGGTGGACGAACTTGCACAGCAGCATAGTTCGTTAGTCAACACCAAAGATGCTACTGAGTTATTATTTGCTGAGAATGAATTAGCCAAGTTAAATCGTACTGAGTGTGATGAGTTAGAAGTAGTCATGGAATCGACATTAGAGTCAAAACAACCACTGTGGACCCATAGGACTGAAAAATTACCTACTGTTTTACCAAAGTCAGCCAAACCTTCAATAGAGCAACCGCCTGTTCTAGAATTGAAGGAGCTGCATCGCATCTGATATGCTTTTCTATGTCAGAATGACACGTTGCCTGTCATAATTTCATCAGATCTGACTGAAGAGCAAGAGAAAGCTCTATTGCAAGTGTTAGTCAAATATAAAGAAGCAGTAGGGTGGACGATAGCTGATTTAAAAGGAGTCAGTCCCACTTTGTGTATGCACCAAATCATTACTGATCCAGAAGCTAAACCAGCTAGGGATGCACAAAGGAGGTTGAATCCTAATAGAGAGGTAGTTAAGAAGGAAGTAGTAAAATGGTTGGACGCTGGAATTATATATCCTATATCCGATAGTAAGTGGGTAAGTCCAACCCAAACTGTGCCCAAGAAATCGGGAATTATAGTTATTAATACTGAAGAAGGAGAGAAGATAACTACTCGCCCTGTAACTGGGTGGAGAGTTTGCATAGATTACAGAAAACTTAATGCTGCTACTTCAAAAGATCATTTTTCGCTACCATTTATAGATCATAAAGTGGAAAACTTAGCAGGACAGAAGTTTTACTGTTTCCTGGATGGATATTCTGGTTACAATCAAATCCTAATCCATCCACAGGATCAAGAGAAAACTACATTTACTTGTACCTATGGCACCTTTGCCTACCGAAGGATGCCGTTTGGACTATGTAATGCGCCCGCCATATTTTAGCGATGTATGATGGCTATCTTTTCAGATATGGTGGGTGGTTCTCTTGAAATATTTATGGATGATTTCTCCATATTTGATAAAACATTTGAAGATTGTCTGGGACATTTAGAAAAAAGTCCTAAAGAGATGCACTGAAACCAACTTAGCATTAAGTTGGGAGAAAAGCCATTTTATGGTAAAGGAAAGGGTAGTACTAGGTCACATTGTGTCCGAGAGAGGAATGGAGGTAGATAAAGCAAAAAATTCAATTAATTTCCTCACTTCCACCCCCTACCAGCGTTAAAGGAATAAGATCATTCTTGGGCCATGAGGGTTTTTATTGGCGATTCATTAAAGATTTCAGTGAGATCTCAAGACCGTTATGCAATCTTCTTTAAATAGATATTGAGTTTAATTTTTATGATGCTTGTATGAAAGCATTTGAGAAACTTAAATCAAATTAACCGAAGCGCCAATTCTGCAATCTCCGGAATGGTCTCAACCATTCGAGATCATGTGTGATGCAAGCGATTATGCAGTTGGTGTAGTTTTAGGACAAAGATTTGAGAAAAAGCGAGTGGTGATTTACTACGCAAGTAAAACCTTTAATGAGGCATAAATCAATTGCACAACTACGGAAAAAGAATTATTAGCTGTAGTGTTTGCCCTAGATAAATTCAGATCCTATATTTGGGGGGCAAAAGTAATTGTGTACTCTGACCACAGTGCCTTAAGACATTTGTTGGCAAAGAAGGATGCCAAGCCTAGATTGATTTGGTGGATCCTTCTATTGCAAGAGTTTGATTTAGAAATTAAAGATAAGAAAGACACACAAAATGTTGTTGCCGATCATTTATCAAGGCTTCAATTAATCCCAACAAACTCAACTGGTCAAATCAGGGACTCCTTCCCTGATGAACAATTATTATGTGTATCTAAAATTCCCTGGTTTGCGAATTTTGTTAATTATTTCGTAACAGGAAGATTGCTAGAGCACTGAAACTCACAACAAAGAAAATATTTCTATGCTCAAGCAAGACAATACATTTGGGATGAGTCTGATCCATTTAAAATAGGAGCAGATTAAATTATAAGACGATGTGTCCCTAACTCGGAACACGAAGATATTCTTAAACACTGCCAGGCATATGCATGCGGTGGCCATTTCAACGCAAACAAAACGGGCCACCGTATATTGCAGTGTGGGTTTTTCTTGCCCACAATATTTAAGGATGCCTACGAGTTTGTTAAGGGATGCACAACATGCCAGCAAACTGGTGGCATCGCAAAAAGAAATGAAATGCCTATGACCCCGATATTAATTGTTGAAATATTTGATGTATGGGCCATTGATTTTATTGGACCATTCCCTAAATGATTTGGATATGAGTACATCTTAGTGGCAGTAGATTATGTTTCCAAATGGGTGGAAGCAGAAGCTACACGCACTAATGACAATCGGGTTGTGTGCAAATTTGTTAAAAGAAATATTTTAGCACGACACGGTATTCCAAGTGCTATCATCAGTGATGGAGGGTCACAATTTAATAAATCATCACTTTTCTAAACTCCTTAAACAACATGAAGTTAATCATAGAATAGCAACGCCTTATCATCCGCAAACAAGCGGACAAGTCGAGATCTCTAATAGAGAGATCAAGAGAATCCTTGAGAAAACTGTCAGGCCTGATTGTAAAGATTGGTCTCAAAAAGTAGAGGATGCTCTATGGGCATACAGAACCGCATTTAAAACACCAATCGGTATGTCCCCATACAGACTTGTATATGGTAAGCTTTGCCATCTCCCTGTGGAATTAGAACACCGAGCTCTATGGGCAATCAAAAACACTAATTTTAATATACATGATGCCGGTGTTGATAGGAAATTCCAATTAAATGAACTGGAAGAAATTCGTAGAGAAGCCTACGAAAGCGCTAGAATTTAAGGTTTTCCACGACAGAATGATTAAAACTAATATATTTACCAAAGGAAATAAAGTTTGGTTATTTAACGCAAGACTTAGATTATTTCCCGGTAAATTAAAAAGTAAATGGACAGGTCCATTTATTGTAACGAATACCTACCCACACGGTGCGGTAGAAATACAGGACCTGAAAGGTGGTGAGCCATTTAAAGTAAACGGACATAGACTTAAACTATATGTTCAATGGGCCACCAATGATATGTTAGTATCTAAGATCATCAGACTACAAGATCCTAAAGTTAATTAATTAGTTTAGGAGCAGTACGTCTGGCTGAAGACGTAAAACTTAGTGCTTTCTGGGAGGCAACCCAGAGTAATTTGATTATTTGAATTTTATTATTTTTAAGTGTGTTTATTTGCTTATTTGTGTTACTTGTGTGTACCCATTTAAGTTGGGGAGGATTTATCCTCCTGAACTTGGTTGTGTTTAGAAATTAGGATTAAAATTAAATAATATGACCCCGCGTCAGAAAATAAAAAATTTAAGCACGTAACAGAATTATTTTAACCCGATAATACGAGCGTAAGTTGGGGAGTATACCCGTAAAAAGTAAAAAATTAAAGAATTAGGGTTTCAAGACCCGTGCACGGCCCAGATCGCAAATCCAGAGGCTCGGGCGCAGGCCTGTGCTTGCCCTGCGTCCCGACGCGCTCAAAATCTTATAAAAATGGCAGTGATCATTCCCATAAGTCGAAAACCCTAATTCCAGTTCCAGAAGACGGCGAATTCAATTTTCTAAGCCTAAACACATCAAAAATTCGTCTTTTCTACGTCAATTCTTTGATCCAACGCTTGTTTATCGCTAAGGTTAGTAAGGTACACGCCCTATAATCCCTTAAACTTTATTCTACATCAGTTTCACTACGTTTTATCACGCATGCATTATTGAGTTTTTGGGAATTATGTGGTTTTTATAGAAAAAGGGTTATTAATAATTTCAAATGTTCATTTAATTAATATAAAATTATTTTCACAAAATTCTTGTAAACATTATGCATTTTTCCGTATTTATTATCAATTATAAGCTTTTTTGTCGTAAAAGGTGATATTTTATGGATTATTTAAAGTTCATGCATTTGATAGGGTTAGATTGGGCTCACATTGTTGGTGAGACTTAGGATTAGTTAATTATTATTGAAAAAGGGGTGTTAAAATTATCATTCATTATTTATATAAAAACACCACATTTTTTAATCCTTTGCTTTGCATTATTTTTAGATGTCAACCCAATACCATGCAAACGGTAACCGTCCTGTAACCTCCCAAAAACCTAGAATGAGAACCCACGACCCTAGGGATGTCCGTTTTGAAAAACCAATTAATGTGGAATTCCCTGAAATTCCACCAAACACTAACAATGGTAAACCCCTTAGGTTTCTCATAGAGCGTAGCATAAAAGAGAGTGATTTTGATTAATTTTGAAATTTTGGAGTGTTTCGAGAGGCTAGGATGGGCTAAAGCCATACAAGGGAACTTCCATATATCCACACTAATTTGATCCAACAGTGGTTCGCCACAATGCGTAGGATTGAGAGATCTGTGGAGCATAATTTCGAGCTAGTGGGAAGGGTAGGAAACAGAGAGGTGTTAATCTCTAGAGAAAAATTATATGAAGAATTTTTAATTGACACCGAAACACCTCGTCCTATGGAATTCTGGACACTGTCTAAGACCCAGGGGTATAGAATGCGTATAGTTAACAAATAGACCAGTCAATGGGATCAAATGATAGCAACCGTTTTTGGTATTTCAATTAGAGCTGCACGGACCTATACTGCCTTCAACAGAGGTGATTTATGCCCTTTATCCAAAGTTATGTGGAAGTTTGTTATCTTTAACATACTTCCGCATCATCAAGACACCACATATGCGAAACCACAAGAGATTCTAGTAGTACACGCATTAATGACTGGACACCCGACAATATCCTTAGGGTACATCATCATGCAAAATTTGTGGGAATGCCATGCCTTAGGCCAAGGGATAAGTTACCCCTATTGTAGGATGTTAACCGAATTATTCGTGTTAGAAAAGACTGTGTCTGAGGATTTGCCCATACAGATCCTTAACCCAAATACTTTATGGTTTACAAGATTTACGATGGTAGGGCTAGTTTTTGAACGTACCGAGAGGGGTTTCCAAATTCGTTGTTCAAAGTCTACTAAAGTAACCCAAATCCCTTTCAAAGCCCCAGAAACTGTACCTGAAAAACAGAATAATAAAGGAAAAGCCCGAATGGAAGTTGATGAAGATAATCAAAGGGCGTGGAAGAGGGTCGAGACCGTTGACCTTGTTTGCGATCAAGTGCACAAGTTGAAGGAAACAGTTGAAGGTTTAGTAAACGCAAACAACATTTAATTAAGGAGGTCCAACTGCTTCGGGAAAATCAAAAGAAGAATAAGCAATTGTTTAACACGCACTCGGACTGGCTCACCAACCTTCAGATTATTGTCGGAGAGTTGGAAGAAACCGTCACATCTCAGACCGAATGATGAATTTTATAATTATTTGAATATTTGTTTTAATTACGTGTGCTAAAACATTAAGTATGGTTTGTATTTTATTTTTCTCTGATGTGGTGGTTTGGTTTGTTTGGTTTGTTTATTCATGTTATTTGGATTGTAATAGTACTTTATTTTTATTTTAAAGTGTGATGTTTATTTAAGTTGAATTATGAAAATCGAATTTTGATTGTTTTATTATTTGTCTAATTTTAATTATTTTGAATAAGGATTATGTACCGAACTATCTTTCTATGTTCTTATCCGATAAATTCATCTTGATGTGACGAGGAGGTCACAAAAGTCTAAATTGGGGAGGATAGGTTATAACGATAAAATTAATTAATTAATTTAGTCCTCACAAAAAAAATCTTAGACTACATTCCACATCAAAAATTAGAAAGATTTACAACCCCGCGTACCAAAATAGTAAAAAAAAATGAAAATTTAGCAGAGTTGGGCGCAGGCCTGCGCTGGCCCTGCGTCCCATCGATTTAAAATTCAGTTTTGAGCCCCAATTCACCATTTTCACAACCCTAGAACAAGAAACCACGGTTGGGCGTGCGGCTCTCTCCCAAAAATATCATTTTTATGCCCAAAATTTGTAAATTTAAGCTTCAAAACACCTACATTTTCACAAAATATCAAAGATCTAGGCTAGAAATCACCTCTTTGTGGGTAGTTTCATCCATTTTGAAGATTTTTGGGTAGAGAATGTGTGGAAGAAAAAAGCTAGATTTGTATCAAGTAAAGCTTCCAATCACCAAGGTTAGTGTTTTATTGAGTTATTGCAACTTATTTCATACTTTTTGAGCAAAAATGAAAGCTTGAGCTTCATGGTCATCCATGGAGTTTTCATGGTGATTTTGACTTTTTAGAGTCAAAGTATGTAAAATTGCATGATTTTGATAATAACCTTGATGTATGTTTCATGAGATATGTGTTTATGTGTTAAGTTTGTTAATTTGTAGAAATTAATTTTAAGTTATAAAGTTGGTTGTCTAAATGTGCATATATTGTTAAAATTATAAAACTTAGGTGACTAGCTTAAAAATAAATTTTATGTGCCAAATATTTTTTTTAAAATATGACAAATGTTATGTGCTTAAAATAATGGCAATTATAGACTCTATATATATATATATATATATATATATATATATATATATATATATATATATATATATATATATATATATATATATATGTGTGTGTGTGTG
>JAANYP010007705.1:0-47217 GCA_020465985.1 Centrapalus pauciflorus | reverse complement strand
AAATCACCCAGCGTTATACACTAAGCCAGGTCAGTTAATCCACTAATATAATCGCAAAACGATCCCCCATGGACCGGAACAAGGTCTAAGTTAAGCATCCACTAATGATACTCAAGCTTCAAACCACGAGCTCTGATACCATGCTGTAACCGCCCTCCCGATCCCGGAAATGCCACGTCAACACAATATCATAAGTGGCAATAAGAATCTATAACATACGTATCATAGGATAACGCAGATTATGGCTAATTTAAAACTTTAAACTTTATATACAAAGTTCAAACAAAATACAGTACATTCGCAATCCCAGATTACAATATATTTCCCCAAAACATCAGATCCACATACTGATTACATTATCCCAAGACGATGATCACAATTAGTTCTAACAAAATACAGAACTATTACAGGTCTTCAAATCCATCTCGGATCTATCTCGGCAGCGGCTGAGATCCCTTCTGATTCCCTGAACATGTTAGACTCGAAGACATGAGCTATAAAGCTCGTGAGCACACGAGGGTTGACACTGCACATAGCACATAACACATAGCACACAATCCCTGTCCCTGTCCCGATTGCCCGACACGCATCTCAGGTATAATATCACAAGTATGAGATCTAGATACACGCACGATCCTTGTAGGGACCCTTCCCCGGCCGACACACCGCACACAGCAGTGAGTGGCAATAACCCTGTAGCACAGGAGCGACCCGGCTACAGGCTCTGCCGTATATATACGCCCCAAGGACTGTTAGGGACAGTCAACCCGCGCAATCCCTTTCGCGACTCACTGTCCGTATGGGACACATCACGGACCCCTGGAATCGATCTCATGTCTCATACATAGCACGTATAAGGAAATAGAATATACCTGAGGTTCACATCCCTGTCTCATATATATAACACGCACAAGTATAGCTACACGGATAAACATAAAAGA
This sequence comes from Centrapalus pauciflorus, assembly GCA_020465985.1. Lineage (NCBI taxonomy): Eukaryota > Viridiplantae > Streptophyta > Magnoliopsida > Asterales > Asteraceae > Centrapalus > Centrapalus pauciflorus. Next base: position 46,276 of record JAANYP010007705.1, on the reverse strand, counting down.
CGGCGCGCGTTTAGGAAAGTATCGAGTACTCACCTGACGGATTTCCCAAACTCTGAACTGCCTGATCGAATCCGGCCCGCTGTCCGCTAGTCCCTGTAATCACACGGATATCCCAATGATCAAACACAATCCCGAATAACACCTATCACATAATCACAATAACCCGAGCCCGACTCAAACCCGACAACCTCACGGAACCGAAACCCGATCAATACCCGAAACCCGACCCAAAGTAACCCCAATGAGACCCCCAAACTCAGACAAACCCAGCCCGAGCAATCCCGAAGGAACCCGACACGAATTCGACTCAAAACCCTTTAATAAGACTCAATTCAGATTTTCACTGCAGGCTCCCAGTCGCGCCGCGACACCGCGAAACCCCCATTTCTGACCTGCGATTTCAGCTCTGCCCAGGGGTACTAAACCCCTTTCATACTCGATTTTCAGCTCCAAAACACAGATATAATTACTACATAGCAACCTCCCAAAGCATAGAAACTACTTCACATAATCCCTACCACATATAACTCAATTTTTAGAATCCAATTCAAGCCACTTACCTTAGGATCCTCAAGAACACAAAAGAGGAGAAGATGATCAAGCTGAATCCAAGATTTCCCAGTCAAATCTGCAGCTCACTTTGGTTTCTTGATGGAACTCTTCACTCATATACACACTAACACTCTTTTAGGGTTCTCAAAGTGGATAAGGGAGAAGAGAAGATAGGCAGGTATATACGTTTCTATTTTTAGACGGTCCCGAACCCATTAACCCGAACCCGATATCACATTTACAATATTTATACCCATTTAATCCCGTGACCCCAAAAATATAATCCATCCGCTAAAATTACAACCCGATGACACGCAAGCCCAATCCCGACACGTATCAATCCACGAAATGGGATACAATTGGACCAACCCAATATTAATAAATTATTTAGCCACTAAAATAATTCCACGTACCAGGTCCAAAAGACGGATGTTACATGTATCAAGGGTCTAACTACAAGTTACAATAAGTATTGTACACAAAAAATGATGGTCTGTAAATGTCAAATGATTTATATAAAGTTAAATTTTTAAAAGTTAATGTCAAACAAATTTGAAAATGGGAAATATGTGCCATGGAAAATAGACCAAGTGAGCTCAAATCTCCTCCTTTGATCACTTATGGAATTTTATATGATGCTTATGCTTAGGTTTTTTATTCTTCACTTCTATGCAGAGCCTGATGGAACTTAAATATTCTTAGCCAAAGAAGAAGTTGTTTAATAGAACAACATAGTCATTTCATTCATGCTCATTCCCAATAATGATCTATGTAGATTGATTTTGACAAAACATGATATGCTTATAGGTTGCGTTTAGTTAACGAAAACTAGTCATTTTTCAATTTCAGTTTTCAAGTAATAGTTTTCACAAAAAATACAAGGGCTTTTTTATAAAAATTGAAAACTTGTTTAGATGATGAAGTTTTAGTTTTAAGAAAAATAAGATTAGTAATTATAAAATAAGAAATATATGATAGGTGATAGAAAAGTACGAGAGAGAAATAGAGAATTGTAAATAATTATTGGGTAGGTAATAGAATAGTAAGAGATAGAGAATGAAAAGTGGTATTTTGAAAAGTGAAGGTTGATGCTCAAAAAGCAATGATTAAGAATACAAGGGCTATCTTGAAACTCTTGTAACAGATTCTGTGTATGTACAACACTCGTCATTCAACATTTTCATTTGGTTGCATTAAAATTACCACTATTAGGCATTGTTTGTTTACCTATTAATGCAATCATTAAGAGGTCATGCTGTAATCCAGTATTTTCACAATCACAATCAAGATCAAACACTAAGAACAAGATTAGAATCACCGAATGATTGTATTCAACCAGAGAGAATTTACAATGCGTAAAGTTGAATGCACAAATTCCAAGGAACCCTAGCAGTACAAGACAAAATTAATTCGTGCAATTGTGTACTAACCTGTACATCTACAGTACATTAACCACCTATTTATATTTACAAAACAGACTATTTAACAATTACAAAAAGACCCCTAGACTTATATTCTTTATAAACAAAATATATTCCCAACAATCTCCCCCTTTTATGAATGAATATCAGTCTTAACCTTTGAGCCCAAGTTTAATCTCGAATCTTCTAATACTCTTTTTGTTCATCAACCTTGATTCAATCTTTGCAATAAACTCTACCATCATTTTTCTATCATTTGGACTCAGACCTCCTGACTTTGATTTTCTCTTTGAATCAGCTGCAAGCTTTCTTTTTAGTCCAGTTAACACCTTCTGCAACGTAACATCACAATATTTGTTCAATTCAACACTCCCATAACTCTCTTCTTCTGGTCCTTGTCTTTATAGATGACCACTAGATGTTTGACCATGACAACTTGAAATTCTTTCAGATTTTCCATATACTTTAAATCTGTTAGGCGTAGTGATATTAATTCGTCTCATTCCTCTCTCAACCCCTATCTGAAGATCTTGAACAGACATGAGTACCAGCTTTGTATGCATGAAATGAAATAAAGCCTTGAGTGCAAATCTGCAATATTCTTCTCTCTTGTTACGGCACAGCTCATCAAAAAGGTCTTTTAAGTCCACCAAATTGAGATTAAACAAGTCTGCTTCGCTGAAAACATAAGTTTTTCCCTCATCTCTAGTAACAGTGAATGTAGGATTAAAGATTTTTACAAAATGATCTTTCTCAATCTTCACTAGATCAACTATCCTGAACTCACTTCTTACATCTTCAATTCGTTGAGCTTTATTTTGTAGAAAATGAGCATAATTCACCAAATTAGGCCTGTTTGGCTTAATAACTCTGAATAGCTTTAAAAATGAACATGGAGCCCTTTTCTGCAGAAGATTTTTTTCTCTAAGTGATCTTTCAAGAATGGAAGTCTATTACGTTTCCTTAAGAAGTCTGCATTTTGCTTTTCAGACAGATTCAACTTTTTAATTTTCTTCTTTCTCAGTTCATCCTCATCAAGCAAACTCAGCATATTGTTGATCTATTTCTGAACTACTTCCTGAACCGCAAACCTCAAATGATGTTGTCTTTGTAAGGTCTACCACTACGAGATCTATCTAGACGCGGAGCCGTCAACGAGTGCGGAATCCTCGTTAACGGGTTGACGGAAACAACTCTCACACACGAAACACAGAGACTATCAGAGGCTGAACGAACGGCACACAAACGATCCTACGAACTGATTCTCTCCGAAACGGCACTAACACTGATGATAAACTCGAGATCGCTTAATGCTTAATCCCTCACGAATTCTGCAAAAAGTCTAATAATATCTCGAGTCTATCCCTAATTATAGAGCCTGATTCGAGTCTGTTATGGGCCAAACTCGAATCTGGCCCAAGGCCCATTCGAGTTTGTCCACAATGACACTCTCGAATCTGCCCTCATTCGAATCTAGGCTACATTCAAATCTATCACAGATTCGAATGCCAAGCCTTAAATAATTCGAATCTAGCATTTCACATACTTAACTTAGTATTGAAACTTATGTTTTTACCTTATGATTGATTTTATCTTTGTACTTTATGTTTGAACTTCTTGTAACACGTTACATCAAGTTCAAACATACAAGCACTAATAAATATCAACCATATATAAACATATATAACAAACACTTGCTAAAATCACAATGTAGGATCACTTAGACTGCTATCGTCACACAGGATGTACCAACAGACTCCCCCTTGACGATAGCTTCTAATAGTTCACACATTTGACTTAAGAACTTTGTTTATTTATTGATTCAAACTACTTCCAGCATACAAGCTTTTTTCAACACATACTTTGACTACATTTTCATATTTCCTAGCTTCACTATCCATATGTGCATCACTAGAAATCTTACAGGTATGCAAAATATGAAGATCATCTCTAGAGAGGTTTACCAGGTGAAGAGGATCGTAAACTCTAAGAATAACGTTTTCTTCAAAGTCTTCCATGACCGCTTCTCCAGTCTCAGTGTCAGCATACCACCAATGCAGATTCTTCAAGACATTCTGTGGCATAGGCTTGAGTGGCACCTTCCTAAGACATCTTGCTGGTTTGTAGTGGATCCTCATCCAAGGTCGTCCAGTTAGAGGATCAATGCGTGAAGGATCTTCTACTCTTCTTCCAACCCTTGGATTCAGTCGCTCAAACTTCCTTGATCTTCCCTCTTTTCTTATGATTCTTGCAATTACGTCTGCGTAGGGATCATTGCGAATGTTAATCAGATCTTTCCATGCTAGCGCTGTGATTTCGATCTTTGGCAGTGAGTTGAAAGCTTTTAAAGTTCGCCTCAGGTACTGGAGCCCGTCTTTCCTCTTAATTTTGAATAGCTGCAGTTCTCGATCAAAGAACCAGCTTAATATGCGTGCAGACAACTTCCCAGTACCCGGCACCCTCATTTTCTTTTTAAGTTCTAATTCCTTCTTTTCAGCTCTGAACCACAATTTTCTCTTCTCTTCATTCGTTAGTTCCCTGGCTGGTTCCTCTACTGATGGCTCAAGGTTTAACGCAGCATTCACAACCTCTACGTTAACAATATCATTCCCATCTATCACGTATGTATCAGTGATAGGGTTCTGCTGTACGACAATCTCATCAGCTTCATCATCGTCATCAGCACATACCTCGTCATCTGATTGCCAGTCAACTATCTCTTCAGGTACAAACTCACCCTCCTCTAGCTCTTCATCGTCACAATCAAAACCTAAATCCATCGGATCATCATCAAGATCCATGAGAGCATCGATCATCTCACTAATCTCAAAATCTGTAGGCTTCGATGAACTTGCTTCTCCTACTTCTCCTCCTGCTAGACTAGGCTCCCCCTGAGATTGAGCAGTCTGAGCAGCAGAAAAATCTACTGGCTCATCCTGACTTTTACGGCTGGGATCATTGCCTTGGTTGTCTTCATCATCATCTTCTCTCGGCCTCTGTATTGCCTGATCACGGCACGACGTCTCCCCCTGAGCCTGTAAATTTTTCAATAACTGCTCTATTAGGGAGCGCATCGCCCTTATCTATGCGGCCTGATCTGCTACAAATGATTTTAGGTCTGTGTTCTCTTCCTGGACTTTCTCCACAATCTTTTTCAACTCGGCATTCTCCTTATCGAGATTTGCATTATGCGCCTGAATTTCACCGATTGCCCTAGTTAGCCCAAATATTTGAAGTTCCTGGAAGTCGACTCTATCTTTTAAGCGCAAAAACCTTTGATTGTCGGTATATGTGGTGGAGGTTGATGGAATAGACTGTATAGGTGTGGGAATAATTGGCGATGGAATATATGGTTCATCGCGAGGTGGTGGTGATGGTGGAGTGGTGGCCTGAGGTTCTTGATGTTGGAGAATTTCTGGTTGTGCTTCAGATGCTGAAGATGATCCTTGCATAACCTATGATGCTTGGCCCTTTGCCTCGTCACTAGTTGTGCAACTTCCTCCTCTTCAAAATCGGAATCATCAGATCCTCGTGATACTCTCCTCCTCGAAGCATCTTCATTGACTACTAACCTAGATCCATACGTTCCAATCTGAACATTAGGTTCTGTAGACACTGATTCTGGAGCTTCTACTTCAATTTCCTTCATTTCCTCTGATTCGGTTGCAGACGATGACTCATCAATACCAGTCTGTTCTGGCACATATTCGTCCACATCTCTCAACACATCTTCTTCTCCCTCAGGAGGCTCAAGTAATTCACCCACTAACGCTGCAGCTATATCTTCATTTGCATGTGGACCTGCCTCCCAGATTTCATTAAGAGTTTGGCATAATTGGTCAGCTTCGCATGGAACATTTGAAGGCCCTGCTTCTTGTATTTCTGGCTGCTGACTGGTAGAAGGCCTAGACGCCTGAGTTTGACTCGCAGAGGTTCTTTGTCTTCGCCTTTGTGCACGCGGTGGCTGTGGTTGTTGTTGTTGTTGTGGAGGCTGCCTGGCTTGAACTTCAACTTCCCCTGCCCAGTTGGCAATCTCTGGGGCTTCAAAATTTCTATCCAAGATGGCTCCAAACAGCGGACGCTCAACTGGAACAGCCAACCTTCCTCTGTGCGAGGAACAATCAGCAAAGATCCTTTTATCCATTACAGCAACGCTTTGAATGCCATTCGACTGAGGCAGATTTGGCAAGAAATGCCTGATCAACATCATGATGAACCGTGGATACAGCAGGAATTGTTGATTTTATGGAGCGGTGATCTGGTGAACAAATTCGGAGAAAAACATTTCCGAGAAACTGTATGGTCGATTATACACTATCGCGACAATCCAAGACTGGATCTTCGCAACCATATAGTCAAACCCGGCTTCTTTTGGTGTAAAGCAGACCATAAAGACATGAGCCAAAAACCTCCATTGGCCAATTAACCCGCTCTTCATATAGGACACCTTCGTCACATCGAGACTATAACCCATTCTCTGAAAGGCCGCTTGCCTAATATTCAGAGGAAACTCGATTGGTCCAGATTCTTCTTCTTGAGAACTCAGCTGCAACACCTGACCCAGCATATCCGCCGAAAATACTAGCGGTTGTCCAGCTATGCGAGTTCGTAGCACTGTCGGGGTGACCGAGCAGTCTACCTGAAGATGATCATAAAATTGACGAATATATGGTAAAACGAGTTGAACATTATGAGACAACGCAAAACCAATCCTAGATTCTACTAGGAAATCTAGCATTTGTCTGAATCCCTGCGCCTCAGGGAGATGATTATCAGGATGAAGGACCATATTGTGCTTTGGCACAAAAGCTCGTACAGCCATTTCTGCACAATAAACAAAGTATTAGATTCATTAAAAATCAATAAACTTGTTTAAATTCAAATCTGTTTTATTTTGAACTTGTTTAAGTACAAAATCCAACACAATTAAATTTCTACAAGTTTAATAAAATTTAAATTAAATAATGCAAATAAAAGACAGATTCGAATGTAACAGATTTGAATAAGTCTCCCTTTCGAGTTTGATGACAGAATCGAATCTAGTGTCCTTCTCGAGTCTAATGACAGATTCGAGAAACCTCAGGAACAGATTCAAAACGCCGACTCTACTTAAACACCAAAAATCTTGATTTTAACCTTTTTGGACTTAGAAAATTACATTCATTAGTCCTACTAGTTACTAATCACAGATATGTGCCTTTAATTTGACTATTTATCGGTCCTAACTTGGTAATTTTGTAAAAACCCGATTTCGACCTTTAAACCTTCAAAAATCGATGATTTTGCCTAAAATGGTGTATAAGACTACATGAATCTTGTACAATCAAGTTGATTATACCTAGATACAACAGTAGAATCGAACTCCTTAGCAATAATCTCGACAAATTGTCGTTTATGAGAGAAACGATAGATTCGAGAAACAGATTCGAAATCGCCTGAGTAGATTCGAGAATATAGATTCGAAAACAGTAAGTAGTTAATGACTTCACTGTTAACCTATATATACTACCAACCTTCGAATCTAAGGCCAGACTCGAATCTACTGACATATTCGAAGCCTTCCCAATTCGAGTCTGTCCTAAACTTGAAAAACACCAAACACTTAGAAAAATTTCAAAAATTTTTGAAATAACTTCAACTTTTTCAACATTTTTCTACGGTATTGTGTAACAAGATAAACTATGCCAACTTTTTTACCCTAAGCACATGATTTTTCACGCAGTGTTTATTTTATCCAACTTTGAATGCACCCTCAGTATTTTTGACCTTTTACCTAAGTAAAAAAAAATTAAAATAAAATAAACTAAGGTAAAATAAAATAAAATAAGTAAGAAATAAAAAAAATTTTAAACTTGACTAAAAATTTAACTAAGACTTACGCTAAACTTATTAAAATTAACAACCTATGCTAAACTCTAAACAAAATATTTTTGATGAGTATAGTCTAAGAAAGGTTCAATCAGATAGCGATGTCTGATACTCACTTTCAGTACTTAAACTTTCACACTTAGGAATTTTTGATTCCTTTGATTGTTTGTCGTGACATACCCATTTAGCCGATTGTTGGTATTTTACCCCTTTAAACATTCTACATATCGGAATATCCCTTGGCATCTTTATTTATCATGAAATTATCTTACGTGACTCATACATAGACATACTTTTATGATCAAGGCACACAGACAAAGATTCTAACTTGTTGGTATTTGCAAACGTTCTTTAAAAGACAAAAATCGGACACAGGTCTGTATTTTCATACAACAAAGTGTCTTAGTTTGACTTAAGGTTTATTTCTTAAAGTTAGCAAAAATGCGGTGACAGGTCTGTACTGACGTACAACAAAGCGACATATCTGCTAACCCGAATCTAAACAGAGGCAACAGGTCTGTACTTACGTACAACAAAGTTACATTCTTTCGACTCTTAATTTCATATGATTTTTCTATTCTTTCCATTTTCAGATGTATTTGATGTTGCCATACATCTCCAAAAAGTTTGCATACCTCATTTAGACTCAAAGTTTGTATGTCTTGTACATAAAAATTAAGACCGATTGGTCATACATCTAAGTTAGCGACACGATTGACTCTTTCTAGAATATTTTATTAGCCTTGAGATTCCCTATATGTATTATGCCTACCAACACATCAAACTAAATAAAGTATAACACTTAGAATTTAGTTGCATTATGTGTGAAAGCCTAAACACTTAGAGATTGTAACGACTGTGCTAATTTTCGTCACTTTGAACCTATGTATCTAAGACTTAACTCATTTTCTGATATTCTCCTTTTTTTTGTATTTTTATGATTTTCTCTCTTTTTTTTTGTTTTTCATAAGAAATAGCAATAAAATAAGATAACCTACTAACTTACTAAAAATAGAAACTTACTAAAAATGGAAACTTTCCTAAATTAGCAGACTACTGTAAAGAAAGAAATACTACGACTATAAAAGAAAATAAACTACTATTACTAAGGTCAAATTATTCTGGGTTGCGCATTCCATTTAGTTGAATTAAATACTCAAACCGTGACTTATCAAATGCTTTGGTAAATAAATCTGCATTATTATCTTCTGTTGCCACTTTTACCAATTTAATTAGGTTCTTTTCAGCACAATCACGAATAAAATGATGCCTAATGTCTATGTGCTTTGTTTTGTTGTGTTTAACTGGATTATTCGTTATAGCAATTGTAGATTGATTGTCTATCCTAATTGGAGTTTGAGTGTAAGCCAAACCGTAATCCCGCAATTGTTGTTGTATCCACAGAACCTGTGAGCAGCAACTACCGGCAGCAACATACTCGGCCTCGCACGTTGACACGGCTACCGATGTTTGTTTCTTGCATTGCCAGGATACCAATCTCCCTCCTAGGAACTGACAACCTCCAGTTGTTGATTTGCGCGTCAAGCTGCATCCTCCGTAGTCAGAATCCGTGAACGCCTCCAACTCTAGATCTCCCTACGCGTGATACCAAAGTCCCAGCTTCGGTTTCGACTTGAGGTATCTTAGAATCCGCTTCACAGCTTTCATATGCATCTCCTTCGGATTCGCTTGAAACCTAGCACAAATACACACAGCAAACATAATGTCAGGTCTTGAAGCAGTTAAATACATAAGTGATCCAATCATGGCCCGATATAATGTCGGATCCACATCGGTATCACTTTCAGTACCCGGTCCGAGATTATGATTCACTTGAATCGGCGTGCTGAAATGGGCAGTCAACTTTGTTCCTTCCATCCCGAAACGCTCCAATATGTCATAGACATACTTAGTCTGATGGATAAACATCCCTTCCTTCTTCTGGTCAACTTGTAACCCCAAAAAGAAATTTAACTCTCCCATAGCACTCATCTCGAACTTAGACTTCATCACCTTCTCGAAATCTTTGCACATCTGTTCGTCTGATGATCCAAAGATGATATCATCGACGTACACTTGTACCAAGATAAAGTGTTCTCCCTTCCTCTTAACAAACAGAGTACTATCTATCCTACCCCTTTCAAATCCGTTCTCTAATAAATGGTTGGATAGAGTCTCATACCACGCCCTTGGTGCCTGATGCAATCCATATAGAGCCTTATCTAAACGATATACTCTATCAGGATATTTTGGATCTGTAAATCCGGGCGGTTGTTCTACATACACCAACTCCTTCACTTTCCCATATAGGAAAGCACTCTTAACATCTAACTGATATACCTTAAAGCCCTTGAAGGAGGCAAAAGCTAGAAACAACCTAATGGCTTCCAGCCTTGCTACTGGTGCAAATACCTCGTTGTAATCGATTCCCTCCTCTTGGTTGAAACCCTTTACAACTAACCTAGCCTTGTTGCGCGTGACTATACCCCGATCGTCTCTTTTGCACTTAAAAACCCATTTGGTTCCTATGGCAACTTCCCCTCGAGGTAATGGAACTAACTCCCACACTTCTAGTTTCCTAAATTACGAAAGTTCTTCCTGCATCGCTTCAACCCATGAGTTATCCTTAAGTGCCATTTGCACATTCTTGGGCTCTACTTGCGATATGAAACATGAATAGAGACATGTGTGATATGCCTCGGAGTCGTTTATCATCGACAACAGCACAGTGTTGTTATTTAAACTACTCCTAGTCCTCACACCCTCGTTAGGATTTCCTATGATGCTTTCTAATGGATGGTTCTTGTTAATCCTAGAGGTCTCTATCTCATCAACCCTTAGATTATCTCCTAAGTTAGATCCTATTTCACCTAACGGGGGAACAGGCTCAGTTTCTACATTTTCCTCCTCTTGGACGTTTTCCTCAGAGTTGGAATTTGTTGCTTGAGTCTGATTCTCAGTGGTAGGTGCTTCTGGATCAGCAACTTCTGGAGATCTATCTACAGTCGCAGTAGGCTCAGATGTGGATTCAAACCTAGTCCTCGGAAAGATATGGCCATCGTCATTCAGATGCAACGTCGCCATGTCCTTTTCGATTGTACCTGCATTATCATCCAAAGGAATGTTAAATGACTCAAATAACTTATCATAGTCAAATATCCATTCTGGACCAGTTTGGGGTTCATGTGTATAACTTGTGACTTCAATATTATACACAATCTCCACAGTACCATTTGTTTTGTTAAAAACCCGTTTGTTTGGTGAGTTCGGCACATAACCTAGGAAGTATCCTTCGTTAGCCTTTTCACCAAACTTAGGTTGATGTTTAGTTCGTAAAAGAGTGCATGGTACCCCAAACGGTTCGAATCCAGTTAAATTAGGTGGCCGTTTATTCAAAATTTCATAACATGTTTTGTTCAAAGATTTGACTGTAAGGACTCGGTTTAAAATATGGCACGCGGTATTCACTGCCTCCCCCCAAAACATGGTAGGAAGCTTTGAATCCGAAAGCATAGTCCTTACAGCCTCAATCAATGTCCTATTTTTACGTTCGGCTACCCCATTTTGTTGAGGTTCATATGGTGCACTGAATTGATGCACTATGCCCTTTGATAGGCAATATACACCAATTACAGTGTTTTTGAATTCAGTTCCATTATCACTACGAATCTTTTTAACCCTTGTTCCGTAGGAATTCTCCACTTGGTCTAAGAACCCGATGAGATTGGAAGCCGTCTCGTCCTTTGTACCTAAAAAGAAAACCCAAGAAAAACGTGAGTAATCGTCAGTGATAACTAAACAGTACCAACTACCTCCGATACTCCTTTTGTTGATTGGGCCGAAAAGGTCCATATGCAACAAATCGAATGTTGAGGTTATGGAGTTCTGCGTTTTGGACTTGTGTGTCTTCTTATGTTGCTTGCCCTTCATGCACGGTAGACACTTGTCCTCGAACTGAAAGCTCTTCATAGGCACACCTTGCACCAGTCCATTCTTCGTTATGTAGTTCATCTTTCTTAGGTGCAAGTGAGCCATGCGTCTGTGCCACAGTACCGATTCCGTCTCCGAAGCTTTGGATAATAAACAAATTGGCCCCATCGAAGTCTCCGGCTTGTTCATATCCAACATGTACAAGTCATTCTTCCTTGGCGCCCGCATCAATACCCATTCTTCAGGAATCTTGAATCCCGGCTTTAGCACTAACGCCTCAGTGTCAGTAAATAACACTGAGTTCTTCTTATCACAGATTTGAGATACACTAATGAGATTGTGAACCAGTTTATCAACGTGATAAACTTGGTCCAACTTTTATTGTCCCATTAGTGACCACTCCGGTACCCGTGATATTTCCACCCTTGTTACCCGCGAATGATACGAATCCCCGATTCCCACCCTTGAAGTCTGTAAGTAGACCTCGTTCCCCTGTCATGTGCCTGGAGCATCCACTGTCGACGAACCACTTGTTGTTTGGACCTGTGGTAATCTCCTGCACATGAAAGAAAATAGGTTAGTTATCACGGGGAACCCAAGCCATAACTGACTTGGTTATACCATTCTCGTCCACATACTTGAACTCTTTCAAATACCCATCTCGCCTTTCAGGTGACTTGGGTCTTTGAACTGGAGTCTGTTGTGGTGCCGAGTGATTTAAGTTCACTCTTTGCCTTGGAGTAGGCATTTGTTGTGGAGCTCTAGAATAGTTCCTATTATATGGCATTCCGGACTGTGATCCCTGAGCTCTTACCGGTGCGTACTGTCTAACTGGAGTATGAGACCTAACTGGAGTGTGTGACCTGCTAGGTGTTGTGCTCCTATAGGCTTGTTGTGGTGCTGACCTAGATTGATTAATGACACGATTCGGTGAATTTGTCCTAATCACTTCCTTTGGTCCAACCTCTACCTGTGTGTTTTTCACAACTTGTTTAGGTGCGGCCTGCACAGTTTTCTCGGTGCTTTGAGAACTGCTGGTGCTCGCCACACTGGTTGAGGGCTTAACAGGTGTTGTGTTCACTGTCTTAGGTGTAACATCGGCTTTCCTAAGCGGACAGTGAGACGCAACATGCCCCTTCTCGTGACATCTGAAGCAAGACATCTTATCTATGGACTTTTTGTGTGATCCCTTAGACTTAGGTGTCTCACTAGTGTCTATTTCCTTTGGTACATCTATGGCGACTGGCTCATCGTCCTGATCAGCCCAATCAAATTTCTGTTTTCCTGCAGGTGTTTCACTGGAGGAAGTCACAAATTTGACTTTCTTAACCTTGACGGTTGTGTCAGCCACCTTAGGTGTATTTTCTACTATAGGCTCAGACTTAGGTTCAGGTGTGTCCTCTAAATCTACTGATTTGTCAGTTTTCTCCTGAGGCTGAGGCACATAGTTTGCATTGAAAGGTGGAGGAATTTCATGAAATCCTAGACCTACAGGCTTTTTAGACTGTCGTTGGGCGTCTAAAACTTTCCCTAGGTTTAGGCTTGAATTCCTAAACTTTTCCAACTTGCTATTCGCCTCGGCTACCTTTACCTTTGTTTCAGCTAGCTCTATGTCCTTGTCCTTAAGACTTTTGGTCAAGGCCTCTACGTGCTCATACATAAGCTCTATCCTAACACACTGCTCACTCAGTTTGTCTTTTAGAACTATTACGTCTTGAGCATCAGCCTTAAGCTTTTCTTTAAGATCTTGCTTGATATCGTTTAGGCTAGCGTTTTCATTTTTTAAATTCTCATTTTGAGCAGTTATGGTTTTATGTGATTCTAAGACTAGATTTAACCTATCGTTAGAATTAACACACAACGCACATAATTCACGAAAAAGAGAGTAAGTCAGACTAACCTTTGAGTTATCAGATTCCACGTTGGCCATCTGAGTAGCAAACTCCAGAACTGTCTGATCATTCGCCTTCTCTACCCACATCGAACTGCTGTCCCGTGTGGTCTGCTCGTCCCCATCACATCCAGTCTCCGTAACTTCAGCCATAAAAGCCCGAGCATTCGATTCTGGATGTGAGCTCCAATCATAGGTACCATCTAGCTGTCTGTCTGAAGTGACATTGGATAGTAGACCAGCTAGATTGGCTTGACCAGTTGATGAACTTGGAAGGTATCGTTGTTGAGACTGAGTCTGAAACTGTCCCTGATGCTGACTCTGCCCTTGGTATGTCTCCACCTTCGGTCTCTGACACTCCCTGGCGAAGTGTCCCAGTCCTTGACAGTTGTAGCACTTTACTTTGGACTTATCAAATCCAATCCCCTTGTTGTTCATCGTCAAATTCCTCCCAGTTCTTTTAATGAATCTCTTAACCCTTTGGGTTACCATGGCCAGTTGCCATTTTAGATCCATTTCCTCAAGATCATCAGGGTCGACCTGATCGTAGTCTTCATCCCAGAGAGCAGGATCATTAATCTTCCCCTGAACACAATTCCCGTATGCGGCCACAAAAGAAGCAAGCAGATTCAAATGTTCTTCCGCTGATTTTGCGCTCATGGGCATCTTCGAATAGCTCTGAGATGTCGATGCCTGTTGTACTTGAGGCTGCGGTTCTTCCGATCGTCCTAATCCTAAGAACGCGCGATTCAATGTGTCATTAGTCTCTGCTGGTGACGACGTTTCTCCGGTGAAAAACGCTGTAGCAGTCTTCAGGTCGGCTGTCGCTGAAGGTTTTGTTGTCTTTCCAAAATACATTGCTGGATTCTGGACTTGTTCGTAATCAGTTTCGGCCTTCAGTAGCTCGAAGTGGTATGCCCGCAACGTTCCCACAATATCATCCAGAGATTGAGTTTAATACTTGTCCTCGTTCAGCTTGATCATTGCCACATACATAGCCCATTTGGCTGGTAAGGCATCAAGAAGCTTGTTGTTCTTGTCGGTGTCAGTAAACTCAATCCCGTGACTTTCAAGTTCCGTCAACAGGTGATAGAACCGGGTGATGATATCATCCAACTGTTCATCCTTTAACGCCTTGAAAATTGCAAACTGTTGTTTTAACAGCTCTGTACGCTTTCTACGAACCCTAGGATTACCCTCACACCTCTTCTCTAGAGACTCCCAAAGTTACTTTGACGTCTTTTGAGTCCTAAATGTGTGCAGTATATCCTGAGGCAAAGCCATTCGGATTAGCGAGAAAGCTTTGTTTTCGGCTTCATACAATTTCTTATCATCCTCCTCCGTCATTTGGTATGATAAGACTTTCTGACGGCCTTCAACTTCTGAAACTGGTGGAATATATCCTTCGTCGATACACACCCACATGCGCATGTCATTAAAACGCACGAAATCGGTAAACCGATCTTTCCACCAGTAATAATCTTCGACTTTCATCAGCTTAGGCGGAGCGTTTGCCTTCCCGACCTCGTAGTCCATTTCTAGAAATTTTTAAAGATTTGACATCTTTTCGAAAGTAATTGAATTGACCTTAATTAATTTAATTCGAAACTAATGAGAATTAATTCGTTCGAATCTAGGTAGATTCGAATGTAATCAGATTCCAATTTATTTGGGATTAAATTCGATTAAGTGTTATAATTCAATTAAACTCGAAATTATGTCAGATTCGAAAAGTCCTCAGATTCGAAGGTCAGACAAACTCGAAACTACAGCAGATTCGAAACCCTATTCGAAACTAAACTAAACTCGAATTAAACTCGAAACTAAGTAGACTCGAGATCCTATTCGAATGTAGCACAAACTCGAAATAGATTCGAAACCCTCTGTATCAGACTCGAAAGGAGCGGATTTTGGTTAGACTCGAGACTAAGTGTAACCCTAATTACCCCTATTAGATTCGAGCGCCGCAAACTCGAAAAACGGCTAATACTTTGATTTCTTTACGTTTTGCAGATTAAACCAGTATTTTTCCAACGAAAAATAATGATTTCGATCAAAAACGTGAAAAACCACAAAGTATTTTCCGAATAAGAATTTGCTAAGCTTGAAAACACGAATTTGAGAGAAAAACCGTCCAACTAGCGTCAAGAAACCTAGAATGTATCTAGATGAACACGAAGAACACCAATAACACCCCGTAGGCTCTGATACCACTTGTAAGGTCTACCACTACGAGATCTATCTAGACGCGGAGCCGTCAACGAGTGCGGAATCCTCGTTAACGGGTAGACAGAAACAACTCTCACACACGAAACACGGAGACTATCAGAGGCTGAACGAACGACACACGAATGATCCTACGAACTGATTCTCTCCGAAACGGCACTAACACTGATGATAAACTCGAGATCGCTTAATGCTTAATCCCTCACGAATTCTGCAAAAAGTCTAATAATATCTCGAGTCTATCCCTAATTATAGAGCCTGATTCGAGTCTGTTATGGGCCAAACTCGAATCTGGCCCAAGGCCCATTCGAGTTTGTCCACAATGACACTCTCGAATGTGCCCTCATTCGAATCTAGGGCTACATTCGAATCTATCACAGATTCGAATGCCAAGCCTTAAATAATTCGAATCTAGCATTTCACATACTTAACTTAGTATTGAAACTTATGTTTTTACCTTATGATTGATTTTATCTTTGTACTTTATGTTTGAACTTTATGTTTGAACTTCTTGTAAAACGTTACATCAAGTTCAAACATACAAGCACTAATAAATATCAACCATATATAAACATATATAACAAACACTTGCTAAAATCACAATGTAGGATCACTTAGACTGCTATCTTCACACAGGATGTACCAACAGTCTTTCAGACTCATCGGCTAAATATAACTCTTGAAAAATTTATCCATAAGTTCAACTTCATTCAACTCTTTGACATATTGGGGCATCACATCATCTACAGGAAATGGATCAAACTCTTCTTTGACTGTAACCATCGCCTCAGGCTTTTTAACCGTTGGTGTTGGCATTTCATCTCATAGAATCTCCTCAACCAACTCTTCATCATCTAAAATCCTTTCAGCTCTTAAAGTTGCATCAGACAATTCAAATATTTCATCCTCTGCCTCATCAACTTCTTTTTCAACATCTTCAATTCTAAGCACTTCTTCTGCTTCATTATCCGAATCCTCATATTCTTGAAAGTTATAGATTCCAGATTGAATACTCACAGGAACTGGAACATCTTCATAAAGAATCAATCTCAGCTCACTCTGAGCTTCAGTTGGTTTATTTTTTGAGCCTCAAGCTTATCCAGCACCTTTATCTCCAGTTTCTTTCTTAGTATACACCACCATTTATAGACCAGTATCTCCAAGCTTCCTTGTCAGGATCTGAATGTAACTACCTAAGATTAACTGATTTGAATTGATCAGAGTATAAATCAATAATCTTGTACTGAATCAAAGTCTAATTAAGAAGTTTACGGAATAACACTTAATTATTTTAATAAAAGCTTTCAGAATCCATAACAGATAAATATAATTGAATAAACAAAATTGCTTGTATTGCTGAACTGAATGATTACAATCACCTCTAATCTGTTCGATTAGACCAAGAACACAAATTGTTTTTAGGGTTTTACAACCTTAGAGGCTTATGAAAACTTAAACAAAAGCAATTACAAACTTAAACGTGCAGAAACTTGATACAATAGAAAAACCTATTCTATGTATTTATAATGCTTTCTGATTTGTTTCCTTGAAGGACTCTGACTTCTCTGATAGTAGATATGCTGGAATCTTCGTGTAAATATCTTTTCCTGAATATCAGCACTTTCTGTTTATGAAACTGTTGAGCAGCTTGAATCACTTAGCAGCTTGAACAGAGCAGCTTGAGTGAATTTACTCTGGCAGCTTGAACTTTTATACTAGCAGCTCGAACTTCTTCAACTAACAGCATGAACTTTGTACTTACACAGAAAATCTACTAACAGTCTGAGAAATCTAACTAACAGTTTGAACTACTTAGAATATTTCCCAACAATCTCCCCCTAACTTAAATTCTTTACATAAGACTTTAAGTTCT
Organism: Centrapalus pauciflorus; assembly: GCA_020465985.1. NCBI lineage: Eukaryota > Viridiplantae > Streptophyta > Magnoliopsida > Asterales > Asteraceae > Centrapalus > Centrapalus pauciflorus. The sequence goes on along the minus strand of JAANYP010007705.1, from coordinate 28,515 downwards.
ATACAAATAAGGAAATAAAACAAGTAAACTGTTATTTACAAACCAAGGCTTTCAAAAACTTACAACTGTGCAAGTTTCTGATTGACTGCCTTCAAAAATTCTTTCTTCATATCTTCTCTATCACAATATATTCTTACTGATCTCATCTGAAGTAACAAAGCCTTTGGAAGATCATAGAATTCAAAATTGAAGTACATACCGGATCCATTTTCAAATCTGATTCTGTAAGTCTTTGATTTGACAAACAGATCAACTTGTGCAATCTTCATCTCCTTGGCATCTTCTATATCTTTCCTTATTGACTCAGGATCAAAAATGCTCTTCAGATCTTTAATAGCTTGCTTTACCTGTAGAAGAGAAGATCTAACTTGAGTTACAGACCCAACATGATGCATTCTTGTGAGCTCATCTCTGGTCATCTCTTGGACTACATGCATCATACTTTTATATTCTTCCTCAGGACCAGTTTCTCTTCTTACTACAAAATGATATCTTAAGTCAATGTTATCCATTGGCTTAGCATACCAGTATGTAATAAGAGGTTTTGAGAAATCATGCTGGTCGAGGGTCTTTTCAATCTCCATTACTTTCTGCAGCTGATGATCAAACAGCACCCTTTTAACCTGATCAAGCTTTGCCTGTGAAATTGTATCTGATTGGGAAATAGAAGCAGCAGCTTGACCAGAAGGAGCAGTATCACTTTCACCAGCCTGATCCTTGATTATATCAGCTTTCACTGGTTCTTGTTGACTTTGAACTTCTTGGGAGACTCTGGCTACCTTTCGTTTTTCCATCTCTTTATCATGGATGTCTTGTAGCCTCTCTGTGCTCATGGACTGAGCCATCTTCTTTGGAATGCCAACTGAAAAGGCAAAATTGATCAAGAATCTTCTATGCTCAGCCTTTGAATGCCCTGTTGGCATTTTCCTCTTTTTCTCATTCTGCTTGACCACAAACCCTGTTAGGTAATCACCTAAGGTTTCATCATCTTGCATTGGGGCATGGGTTTGCTGGTCTAAATCCTGATCTTGTTCTTCTGCTATCTTTCTGGCAATTTCAGCATCAAAGGCAATCTGGGCTTCTCTAGAAGAAAATTTATGCTTTGGAGACTCAATGAGAATACCATTGCCTTTATCTTTGATTGCAGACGATGTAGCTTGGATTGAACTGATGGGAGCCTGAATTCCTTCTCTGATAACAACTCCAGTTGCTCTTGTAGAAGCAGCTTGAGTTTCTAGGCTAACAGCTTGAGAAGCTGTTGGGACTGCTAGCCTAGAATCTTGGACTGTTGGAGCTACTTGGACTGATTAAGGGATCTCCTGATTCTCCCCTTTTTGGAAGCATTGGTTTGGTCAGGAGGACCTACAACCTTTGCCAATTGGGTTCGAATCAATTGCTCTAATTTAATGATCTTATTTCCACAGAGGGTGAACCCTTTATGGAGATAATCCATTCTTTGGTTTTGAGCAGCTTCTGTCTGTCTGAGTGCAATAATTTGTGCCCCCTGTGCAGCAATGATGGACTGATGGTATTCCAACATTGCTACAACAGGTTGCAGCTTAGGATCCGTCAAAAGCATAAGTTGCAGACTAGCCTCAAGATCAGCAAACGAATGTGGTGCTTGTGATCTATCACTGGCATGAATACCAGAAGTAGAAACCTCTGGGCCCCTCTGTTCTTGGTATTGGGGACTTCCAGATGGTGCTTGCACACCTTCTGTTGCCATGGGTGTGGTCTTATTGATGTTGGCACTATCCTGTGCCTCTTGTGCAGAAGCAACAGTAGTGTCAGCCACAGAACCCATATGGACAATCTCTATTAAGATGTCCATCTCCTGATTGAGGTTGGGAGTGTCCTCAATTGGTGCCCTTTGGGTATTCTGTGCAGAAGTGTCCTCCTGCACAGGGTTATTTGGCTCTTGTAAGAGGGCTGAGGAGGAAGGAGCTCCTGGTCCTCTCTTCCTTTTGTATAATTTGAGTGGGGATGTGGGCTTATCAATAGGAACAGAAGGCATTTGAGTATCATGAGGAGTGGGTTGGGGTCCTGGGGGTGAAGCAGTAATGTTAGGCTGAGCCTGCTTAGGACCCTCTCCTGTGTTTCTTGGAATGATGCCCAACATTGCAGAAGGCAATGGGACATCAACAGTCAAAACATTGGCACTTGGTTTTAGAAGTCGTTTTATTGAAGGTAAAGAGTGCCTATGGGAAACATGAATCCTTTTATGTACATTGAAATTACTGCAAGTTCTTGCAATAATTTCAGCCAAAAATCCAGGATACATAAAAAATTTTCCATGTTTTAGGGCTATATTTGAAAATTCATATTAGAAAATCTAGGATGCCTTAGCATACTCTGAAAAATCATATTAGAAAAATTGAACTGTTGGCCCGTTGATAAACACACTAAGGCAGTGGCTATATTTGATGAAAATTCTGACCAACCAGTTCTTTTTGGACTTATACATTGCTGAATAATATGTACAAGATACTTCCATTTAGGGGCAAAATTTGACTTAAAGAAAGTATAAGATTCAGCAGGGCCCCTATATCCAATAGCATGAAGACCGTTATCTAGAGCAGTAAGAGATAAGTCTGAAATACCTGAGGCATCTTGAAGATGCAGGTGTTGGCGTATGATCTCCTCCGTGATAGAAACAGTGTTCCCATCAATTTTGGATGTCAGAGATGTGACTCCATTTACGGTTTTGAGGGAGGCATGGTTCCAGAACTGTTCTATATGACAGATGTATATAGTGGGATTGATAGTAAGGGCATGATGGATATGGGAACTTCGAAGGAAGTCCATCATGTCGTGGAATGGGGCAAGATCAGCTTGTTTTAGAGAGTAGGGTAAACAATTGTGTTCTTTGACGAACTCCATTGATGATTAATGAATTAGGGTTTCAGTGATGTGCGTGGGAATTGCTCAGAGAATCGGAAAAGGGTTGTGGAAGATATTTTGCAACTGGTAGTTTCAATAAAACGAAACTGGAACCTTTAAAGGTTTTGAAAATATCTAAACCCGCGCACACACTTATGGAAATTACCATATTACCCTGCACATTTTGACAGATCAAGTGAAACAACTAACAGTCCGAGAAAATGAACTAGCAGTTTGAGAATTTACTCAAGCTGTTAGTTGAAAATTAGGCGACTGCTAATGAAACAGTGACTCCCCCTTAATCAAGCATATGTATAATTTTCATAAGAGAAAATAAAGAAAAACAAATTAATCCATATTAACCATGCCAATATTTGATACTAGGAAGGTGAATCTTCCTACATCAAATGGTTTTGTAAATAGATCAGCTAACTGATCATCAGTATGAATTTTGGTAACTTGGATTAATTTCTTCTCATTACAGTCCCTTATAAAATGAAATCTAATGTTTATATGCTTGGTTTTGGGAAATTTCACTGGATTTTGTACAATGCTAATTGCACTTGAGTTGTCAATATAAATGGGAGTGGATAGGAAGTTCATACCATAGTCTCTCAGTTGATTCTGAATCCACATCACTTGGGAGCAGCAACTTGCAGCTGCTACAAATTCTGCTTCAGTAGATGAAGTGGAGACAGTTGTTTGCTTTTTGCACTGCCAAGAGACCAATCTTGTTCCCAAGTATTGACATCCACCAGTTGTGGATTTTCTGTCAATGTTGCATCCTCCATAATCACTGTCAGAATAGGTTGTTAATTCAAGAGGAGAGTCTTTAGGATACCAGAGGCCTAAATGTGGTTGGCCTTTGAGATATCTAAAGATTCTCTTAACAGCAACCAAATGGGAGTCCTTTGGAGAACATTGAAACCTGGCACAAACACAAACAACAAACATAATATCAGGTCTAGAAGATGTTAGATACATAAGAGATCCTATAAGGGATCTGTATGATGAATGTCCACATCTATTCCATCTTTGTCTGTATAAAGCTGCTTGTGAGGATCCATAGGAGTACTTGCAACTTTGGTATCTTTGTACCCAAACTTTTCCAGTATGTCTTTAACATACTTTGATTGACTTATGAAGAGTCCTGTGGGCTTCTGCTTGACCTGCAATCCTAGAAAGAAGGTGAGTTCTCCCATTGAACTCATTTGAAACTTTTTGTGCATTAAGGCCTCAAATTCTTTGCACAGACTGTCATTGGTTGACCCAAAGATGATATCATCAACATATATCTGTACAAGCAGAATCTCAGATTTGATAGACTTTGTGAATAATGTTTTGTCCAGAGTACCTCTCTTGAATCCATTCTGTAGAAGGTAGGATGACAAAGTGTCATACCATGCTCTAGCGGCTTGGTGGAGTCCATAGAGGGCCTTATCTAGTTTGTAGACTCTATCTGGATACTTGTAGTCCTCAAATCCAGGAGGTTGACATACATAGACTTCTTCTTCAATTGTGCCATACAGAAAAGCAGACTTCACATCCATTTGATATACTTTGAACCCTTTGAAGCTTGCATAAGCTAGGAACAGTCTGATGGCTTCAGTTCTTGCCACTGGAGCAAAGACATCATCATAGTCTATACCTTCCTCTTGAGTGTACCCTTGTGCTACTAGTCTGGCTTTGTTCTTGATGACTATCCCTCTCTCATCCTTCTTGTTTTTGAACACCCATCTTGTACCAATGGCTCTTTTACCTTTAGGAAGATCAACAAGTGTCCATACATTCTGAATCTTGAATTGTAGAAGCTCTTCCTGCATTGCCTCAATCCAAGATGAATCTTTCAAAGCTTCTGATGCCTTTTTAGGTTCTAGCTGAGACATGAAAAAGGCATGTTCAAATGCAGCTAGACTAAATTCAGGAACTGCTGGTTCAACAGCAGCAGTCTCCTTGTGAACCATTGTCCTTGTTTGCACAGGTGTACGTGGATCACCCATTATTTGATTGAGAGGATGATACTTGTGAACCCTGAGTGTAGGCTCTCTATCTGTCTGAAAAGAGGATCCAAGATTTGTATCATCTCCATCAGGACCAGTTGATGGTTCAGCTTCTGAAACAGCTTGACTTGAATCTGGGACTGTTTCCCTTTGTGTTGGAACTGTTCTCTCAGGACTAGGGAGTTGCACTTCATTGTCTGGATTTGAATCAAGTTGATCATTTAGAACCCCTGGAGGGTCACAAGACAGAAGTGGTATAACTGTATACTCATCCCCTTTATTTGAATCTGCAGCAGTTTTAAACTTTGTGCCAACAGCTTGATCATTTGTGCTACCAGCATGAGAATTTGCACTGACAGCTTCAATCCTGTGTTCATCAGATTCTGCAGTATACTCAACAAAGCTCAGAGAATTTGTTAGTGAATCTAAATCAAACAACCAATCAGGACCAGTGCCTTTGACATTTGCAGTATTTTCATTAAATTCAACATTGGCACTTTCTTCAATGGTTTTAGACACACTGTTATATACCCTATAGGCTTTGCTTTGATTTGAGTATCCTACAAAGAAACATTCTTCAGCCTTACTTTCAAACTTCCCTAAGTGAGTCTTAGTGTGAAGAATGGTACATGGACAGCCAAAAGATTTAAAAAAGGCTATTAGGGGTAGTCTATTATGGAATAACTCATATGGAGTTTTCCCTTGTGATTGAACAACCTGAACCCTATTTAGAACATAACAGGCTGTATTAACTGCTTCTGCCCAAAAGGTCATTGGCAGTTTTGAATAAGCTAGCATGGTTCTAGCAGCCTCAATTAAAGTTCTGTTCTTTCTTTTAGCTACACCATTTTGCTGTGGTGTTCTTGGTGCACTATATTACCTAGCAATACCTTTGGACTCACAAAAACTGTTTAGGATATGGTTTTTAAACTCAGTTCCATTGTCTGATCTTATCACCTTGACTTTTGAGTTAGATTGGTTTTCTATCTTAAGAATAAATGACTTAACTAGCTCAGCAGTTTCATCTTTAGACCTAAGAAAGTAAACCCAAGTAAATCTGGTGAAATCATCAATAATGACTAAACAGTAAGCCCTTTTATTCAAACTCAAAACAGATGTTGGACCAAATAGATCCATATGAATCAGATGAAGAGCAGAGTAGATTGAATTTACTTCTTTGGCCTTATGAGAAGTTTTGTGTTGCTTGCCTTTAAGACATGCTACACAATGATCATCACATATGAACTCCTTTTGTGGTAAGCCTCTTACCAAGTTATTTTTTACTAAAACATTCATGGATTTAAAGTTCATGCGACACATCCTTCTGTGCCAAAGAGCAGACTCATTGGATGATGCTTTGGATATCAAACAGCTTAAAGTACTTGATTTGGATAAAAGTTCTGTGTCCAAACAATATACATTATCCTTTCTAGGTGTTCTTAGTAAAACAAGATTTTCAGGAATTTTAAAATCTTTTGAAAGGACAATGCACTCAGAATCTGTAAACAAAACAATATTTTGTTTGTCACAGATTTGAGACACACTTAATAAGTTATACTTAAGTTGTTCAACATACAAAACATCATTGAAAATCATGTTGCCTGCATTAACAGTACCTTTACCTGTAACCTTACCTCCTTTGGAGTTGCCTCCAAATGCAACAAATCCTCCTTCAAAGCCTTTGAAATTTGACAAGCACTCAGAATTGCCTGTCATGTGCCTAGAGCATCCACTGTCCAAATGCCATCTTGTTTTATGTGGTGACCTGTGGTTGCTCTGCACAAATAAAAGCTTAGTTAGTAGTGGAGTAAGCCCAAACCAAGTTGGTTTTGGGTTGTCCTTGTGCATTAACATAACTAAACATTGTCTTTGATTTCTTATACTTAGTGAGATCCACTGATGGATTTTGTGGAGAGTACTTAGTTATAACATGAGGTATCCAGGTATTTTGTCCATCCTTTTCAATAACAGTCTCAGATGATCCATTACCAGTCCCAATTTTGAGCCTAACAGTCTAAACTGAGTCTGTAGTGCTAACAGCTTGAGAATTTGCACTAGCAGTCTCAACTTTAGACTTGGCAGTTTCAACATTTGTATCAACAGGTTCACCTGAGTTTTTACCTTTAACACACCATATTTGTTTAAAATTTAATTTTGGTTTAGCTAAAAGTTGTTTTTGGTGTGTGGACTGTTTCTTAGTTACTTTTGAGAACCTGTGATCAATTGTTTTCTTAGGAACTGATGCAGTAGGAGGTTTGGCCTTTGAATTTTTTGAATTTTGAGAGTTTGTCTTTTTATGAATCACAGTCTGTTTTACAATAGATGGTTTATAAAAACAATCCCTGGCCAAGTGATTTTTCCTGCCACAATGGAAGCATTTTTTGACTGTTTGGATTGGAGAACCAGTTTTATTGGACAATATCTGGTTCTTGTTCCTTTGATTTCCCCTTACCTGCTGCTGTTTGGGAAACTTTTGAACACCATGCTTTTGGCATGTGCAGATTGGAACATTTTTACCCTTTTTATTATTCTTTGATGAAGATGCAGTGTTACAGTTAGAAGGTACAGAAACCTGTGGAGCAGCATTGCATACACTCATCTTCTCTTTTCCTTTCTTATTGGGGATTTGGATTGCTATAGGTGCACTCATTGTTTTGTGTTCTTTCTCAACTTCTGTGCACTCACAGTCTCTATTTTGAATCAGATCTTCTTTAGATTCTGGTGTGTATTCAAGGATAGGATCTACAGTGGTCATACACTTATCTAATGGTTCATTGACAAGCCTATCAGCAACTTCACTCATTGGATGAATGTATTTGTTGTTGTATGGATGTGGAGTGGCTCTGTATCCTATACCTTCTTTGGGATTGAGCTGAGTTTTTACCCTATCTTTAAATTGGACTTCCATTAGGTGTTCCAGCTTTTGATTTGCCAATTTGAAGTTTCCTAGATCTATATTGACAGATTCTAGTTTCTTATTAGCCTCTAACACCTTTTGTTCAGTCTCTTCTAATTTTTTATTTAGGGATTCTATTTTCTTATTCAGCTCCTTTTTCTCCCACTCATGATATGTTCTATCATGTCCCATTTGAATCTCATTATCTCTATAATCATTGATCTGTTTTTCAAGATCTTCTATGGCTTGCATGTATTCATATCTTCTTTCTTCCATCTTAGCTAGAGTTTTACACATGCTCTCATTATGATCTCTGTATTTTTTAACCATATTTTTGCATGTTTGAGAGCAAAGTTTAGAATTTACCTCAGATGGTAGTTCAGTGGAGGTGACATTTGATGTTTCTGCCATTAGAGCTTGATTTTGAAATTTTTCCTCTGTCTGATCACTCCAGTCAAACACATTGTCTTCTTGAGAGACAAGTGCTTGTGATGATGAAGTCTGATTAGTCTGCTGAGGTCTTGATGGCTGTTGACCTTGAGATCTGCATTCTCTAACAAAGTGACCAAGTTTGTGACATTTAAAACACTCAACTTTTGACTTATCAAAAGCTGGTTTGCCTTCTGCTCTGGCTTGAAAGTTAGTTTTGCCAGTTCTTTTCAGAAACCTTTTGGCCCTCATGGTCAGCATTGCATGTTGCCACTTTAGATCCATCTCTTCTAGGTCATCTGGATGAATCCGTTCTAGATCTTCAGCATTTAGAGCAAACAGTCCATCATTGGCAACAAAAGCTTCATAGTGAGCTTCAATAGAGTTACCATTACCACCTGAAAAGGAATCACTGTAATTAGATTTTTCAGATGACAGAAGAGCAGTGTTGTGATTATAAGAAAAAGATTTCTTTTTGGTGTCAATCTCAGTTTCAAACACTCTCAGACTGTTGTACAAATCATCCAGTTCTATTTCATCAAGAGTGTCTTTTGTTCTCCATTGAGCAGCATAGACTGTCCACTCTTCACCAAGAGATCTAAGGAATTTTCTGTTGACTTCATCTTGATCCAGACTGACTTTTGCACTCTCCAATTCACTTATTAGTTTGTTGAACCTGTCAAAGATTTGAGTAAGGTTTTCATTCTTGCCACCAGAGAAGTTTTCATACTGCTGTTTCAAAAGATCCTTCTGATTTCTCTTGATACTGGCATTCCCAGCAAATCTTTTCTCTAAAGCAATCCAAAGAGAATGAGCAGCATAAAACTTTTTAAACTGATGTTGATAAGCATTAGGAATGGCTATTTGTAGAAGTGTAAGAGCTTTCACTTCATTCATTCTAGCCTTTCTTTCAAGTTCAGTTTTTGGAGGAGTTTTGATGGGTTTTCCCTCAGCATCAAGTTCAGGGTCAACTGCAGGAGGAAATTCAACAGCTTCTCATATGGCATAATCAATGAATTGAATATGTTGTTGAATCCTGAGTTTCCACATCTCAAACTCAGTGGGCTTGAGCATAGGCACTTTGAGTCCTTGCCCAGATCCACTACTGCTATTATCAAATTCCATTGCAGAAAATTAAAATTTTGTAAAAGAAAGCTTCTGACTTTGTAACAAAGAACGACCTGTGGCTCTGATACCACTTGTCAGGATCTGAATGTAACTACCTAAGATTAACTGATTTGAATTGATCAAAGTATAAATCAATAATCTTTTACTGAATCAAAGTCTAATTAAGAAGTTTGCGGAATAACACTTAATTATTTGTTGGTACACCCTGGGTGACGATAGCAGTCTAAGTGATCTAACATTTTGGTTTAAGTAATATACAAAGTATTGAGTTTTAACGAGTGTTGGATATATATGTTTATATGTTTATATATGTTTGACAGTTATTGATTGTATGTTTGAACTTGATGTAACATATTACAAGAAGTTCAAACATAAAGTTCAAAGATAAATTCAAGCATAAGTTGAAAACATAAGTTTCAATACTTAGTAAAATATGTGAAAGAGTAAATTCGAATACTCTAAGGACTAGGATTCGAATCTAGATCAGATTCGAATGAGTCTCTTAGGTAGATTTGAATGTGCTTCTTAGGCAGATTCGAGAGTGTCAAAGGGACAAACTCGAATGGGCCTTGAGCCTGATTCGAGTTTGGCCCATGACAGACTCGAATTAGCCTCTATAATTAGGGATAGACTCGAATTATTATCAGACTTTTTGCAGAATTCGAGAGAGATTAAGCAAAAGGCGATTTCGAATTTATCATCAGTTTTAGTGTTCTTTCAGAGAGAATCAATTCGTAGGTGCGTCCGTAGTAGTTCGTGCAGCTTATTGATAGTCTCCGTGTTCCTGGTGAGTGTTGTTACCGTCTACCCGTTAACGAGGATTCCGCACTCGTTGATGGTTCCGCGTCTAGATAGATCTCGTAGTGGTAGACCTTACAAGTGGTATCAGAGCCTACGAGGTATTCTTGGTGTTCTTCGTGTTCATCTAGATACATCCTAGGTTTCTTGACGCTTTTGGACGGTTTTTCTCTCATCTTCGTGTTTTTCGTGTTTTTCGAGCTTAGCAAACTGTCATCCGGGAAATACTTCGTGTTTTTCACGTTTTTGATCGAAATCAATATTTTTCGTTGGAAAAATATTGATTTAATCTGCAAAACGCTAAGAAATCGAAGTATTAGCCGTTTTTCGAGTTTGGGGCGCTCGAATCTGTTAGGAGTAATTAGGGTTTTACTTAGTCTCGAGTCTAACCAAAATCCGCTCCTTTCGAGTTTGATAAAAAGTGTTTCGAGTTTAATTCGAGTTTGTGCTACAGTCGAATAGGAGTCTCGAGTTTGCTGTCATTCGAGTTTGCTTCGAGTTTGGACTATAGTCGAACAGAGATTCGAATCTACTGAGTGTTCGAGTTTGTCTTGACCTTCGAGTTTGGGGACTTTCGAATCTGCCATCATTTTCGAATTTAATTGAATTATCAAACTTAATCGAATTTAATCCCAAATAAATTTAAATTTAATTATATTCGAATCTATCTAAAGTCGAAAGAATTAACTTAAATTAGTTTCGAATTAAATTTATTAAGTTCAATTCAATTACTTTTGAAACGATGTCAAATCCTCAAAAGTTTCTGGAAATGGATCATGAGGTCGGAAGGCTAATACTCCGCCTAAGCTGATGAAACTGGAAGACTACTATTGGTGGAAAGATCGGTTTGCCGATTTTGTGCGTTTTAACGACATGCGCATGTGGGTATATATTGACGAAGGATACATTCCACCTATCTCAGAAGTCGAAGGCCATCAAAGAGTCTTATCATATCAGATGATGAAGGAGGATGATAAGAAACTCTATGAAGCCGAGAACAGAGCTTTCTCGATTATTCGAATGGCTTTGCCTCAAGATATACTACACACTTTCCGCACTCAAAAGACATCTAAGGAGCTTTGGGAGTCACTGGAAAAGAGGTGTGAGGGTAATCCGAGAGTTCGAAGGAAGCACATGGAATTGTTGAAACAGCAATTTGCTATTTTCAAGGCTTTGAAGGATGAACAGCTGGACGACACCATCACCCGCTTCTATCATCTGCTGACAGAGCTTGAAAGTCATGGGATTGAGTATAATGACACTGAAAAGAACAATAAGCTTCTTGATGCCTTACCAGCCAAATGGGCTATGTATGTGGCAATGATTAAGCTTAATGAAGACAAGTATTATACCCAATCATTGGAGGATATAGTGGGAACGTTGCGAGCTTATCATTTCGAGCTACTGAAGGACGAAACGGATTACGAACAAGTCCAAAATCCAGCAATGTATTTTGGAAAATCAACAAGACCTTCAACGACAGCTGATCTGAAGACTGCTACAGCGTTTTTCACCGGAGAAACTGAAACACCCATTTCAACTTAATATAATAATAATGGGGTTGCAATAAATTAATTAAAATTAACATAGTTTTTAAAGAAAATCGGGCATGACCCGTTCGCACGAGGTCAATATCCCTGTTTAGCTATAAACCATGATTTGGAATGTAAAGTAAATTTACAAGATAATTCTAAATAGTTACAACAACTATCATCCATCAAAGACATTAGGTGTCTATATGTACACATCTAAGTGTGTTGGTAGACAGACTACCCGAAAGTATCACAATATTAAATTAACTTTTACCGAATTTCAAGACTTCAATTGCGGTCCGTTAAAACTCTAGGACCAGGGTCAGCAATCACCTTGCCTTTACTAATCCACCTGAGGTATATAAAAGTGAGGGGTTAGCATTTAAAATTTGCTAAGTGAGTTACTAGATCGATATGGAGTGCAAAACATACAACATGTATAAATGTTAAAATGATTATAAAATGACAAGTGCAATATCTTTTTAATAAAATGGTGTGGGCATAGCCCATTAATTTGCATAGGTTGCGGTATATGACCCGCTGACCCGCCGTTGCCAACAGCTATGAATCCATGTCCAGCTGCGCAACTCCAACCGGCTTCCATGTCCGGCCACCTACCCACGAGCTCATGTGGTGTAGGAATTTATACGCACAAACACAAAGTAAGGCGTTTAATAATAATAATGATAATCTGGATATCCAGTGAGGCCAATGATAAATGAGCATAGCTCACAATAGGGTAATCAAATGTGATCATGTAAAGCATGAATTGAATGGTCTCCAAGTATAGCATGAAAGTGAATATATGTGACGAACGGTATCAAGTAAGGTGTATACTGGCCATAAGCCATGATCAAGTAATGGACCGCCAATAGGGCAGTATAATAAAACCAGTGCAATGCATCATATAAGAGGATGATGCCAATTAGATATGCAAAATGTCATAAATAAAATAAACATGTAATTATGTATGCAACACACACATCAATGCTAGAACTCACAGTACAGTAGGCTATAATAGCCTTTAAGGCTCAAATCGGCCAATAAGTCACTTAACGCCCCGAACCAATAACTGGCACTCCTTCAAGCTCCAAACCTATAAAATAATGATATTCAATGTATTCATAAGCTTATAGTAGTATATTATAAGGTTTGGAACTCATTTGAAATGTTTAAACGTTTTCGGTTTAAGTTCCGAATTTACCGACACCAATACGTCTCTTATTGAGTTTTATCGACTTTTGGGCTATGTTTAAGGTTAATTTAAGTGTTATACAAGTCTAGGATGATTTCATGATGTTATAATATCATCACAGGGCTTAAAATAAGTGATTTGGGTAAACAGGGGCTCGACTCGCACTAGTTTCGTATTTTGGCCGTAACTTTTCCATACGAACTCGGATTTTGGTGATTCAAGAGCCCAGACGAAGAGGACGCATAGGGCTACAATTTTCATCTTGAAATTCCACCCAGGTCTGAGGATACAGACGGGATTCCCCTGTTTTGTTCCAAACTCGTTTTTTTTTAACTCATCAAAACACCTCAAAACTTAGTTTTATGTATTATTTGACTACTATAACTATATATGAACATTATTTAACATCTAAATGTCATTGAATCATTCATTTGTATATATATATATATATATATATATATATATATATATATATATATATATATATATATATATATATATATATATATATATATATATATATATATGTGTGTGTGTGTGTGTGTGTGTGTGTGTGTGTGTGTGTGTAAATTCCTTGACTTTGCATGATTGAAATCCAATTCAAATTTCTTAAGTTTTCTTTGGTTCCTTACGTTTGAAATTTCCAGAACCCATTTAATCACTTTGTTATGTACAAATAGCCTTTATGAATCATCATCTTGAAACTCACCCTCATTTAAACATGGGGTTGCTAGCATAAGGATGAGAAGAATATGGACATACACATAGAACTCAAAACGTAATTATAAGGTTACCTTGATTATGTTGGGTTTAATAGTTTTGCTTCTTCAATCTCCAGCCCTAGTTTTGGGGTTCTCCGAGACACATACGTGCGGAATTCTTATGAAGGAGATGAAGTGAAATAAACATATACAACTTAAAGCATGATCATAATACTACCTTGGGTTTAGGTTGTGGGTTTATGTATTAATTTGGAGCTTTCTAGCCAATATTTGCAAAAAATATCAGCCCTAACTTGGTTCCTTTCTTTTCATTGTGCAGAGAATTTCTTTTGAAGAAATGGAGATGAAATAAGGGGCTGCTCGATTGGGGAGAGTTATTTGACCTTAATTGGTCAAAATTAACACCAAGCCCCCCCCCCCCCCCCCCCCCCCTTAAATCTTGTAATCTCAATTTCACACCAAGCTTTAATATCCTTTTCATTTTTAACCCCTTTTCACTAATATTAAGTTGATGTATGCATGAAACACTTATACATATTGCATGGAATCTTGTACACCCTTGTCCAATTTGCTCATTTACAAGGAAATAAGCACATAGTACATTTAGATAGGCATATGGCTTAAGATTTAAATTCAAAGCATAACTAATTAGCTAAATACAATTTATTTGGCGCTTAACTAATTATAATTAGTACCTTAAATCTGAGAATATTATAGCAAGGCACGAGTTAACTAACTCAATACATATAGGTCTCATTTATTTATTTATAGTTTTGTAAGGTAGCGTTAATATTCATATATTCTCTTTAAATGATTAAGAATATAATTCTTACATATCAATTAATGTAGAGGAAATCACTCAATTCATTGGTTGAGTGTATAATTAGTAGTTTAATTATTATATCAAATTTGAGGATGTTACAGAAACGTCGTCACCAGCAGAGACTGATGACACACTGAACAGAGCGTTCTTAGGGTTGGGAAGATCGGAAGAACAGCAACCTCAAGCGACACAGACATCAACATCACAGGGCTACTCTAAGATGTCCATGAGCGCAAAATCAGCCGAAAAACATTTGAACTTGCTTGCTTCATTTGTGGCTGCGTACGGGAACTGCGTTCAAGGGAAGATAAACGTTCCTGCTCTCTGGGATGAAGACTATGATCAGGTCGACCCTGACGATCTTGAGGAAATGGATCTCAAATGGCAACTGGCCATGGTAACCCAACGGGTTAAAAGATTCATCAAACGGACTGGGAGGAATCTGACAATGAATAATAAGGGGATTGGCTTTGATAAGTCCAAAGTCAAATGCTACAACTGTCAAGGTCTGGGACACTTCGCCAGAGAATGTCAGAGACCGAAGGTAGATACTTACCAAGGGCAGAATCAGCATCATGGACAGTTTCAGAATCAGTCTCAACAGAGATACCTTCCGAGTTCATCTGCCGATCAAGCCAATCTAGCTGGTCTATTATCGAATGTCACATCAGACAGACAGCTGAATGGTACCTACGACTGGAGCTCACATCCAGAAACTAATGCTAGAGCCTTCATGGCTGAAGCCAACGAGAATGGATGTGAAGGGGAAGAGCAGACCACAAGGGACAGCAGTCTGATGTGGGTGGAGAAGACGAATGATCAGACACTTCTGGAGTTTGCCGCTCAAATGGCCAACGTGGAATCCGATAACACAAAGGTTAGTCTGAATTACTTTCTTTTTCATGATTTATGCATGTTATGTGTTACTTCTAACGATAGGTTGAATCTAGTCTTAGAATCACATAAAACCATAACTGCTCAAAATGAAACTTTAAAATCTGATAACGCTAGCCTGAATGACATTAAGCAAGATCTGAAGGACAAGCTTAAAGCTTATGCACAAGATGTCATAGTTCTAAAAGACAAGCTGAGTGAGCAGTGCGTTAGATTAGAACTGATGTATGAGCATGTAGAGGCCTTGACCAAAGATCTTAAGACAAAAGAAGTAGAGCTAGCTGAAACTAAGGTGAAGGTAGCCGAGGCGAATAGTAAGCTAGAAAAGTTTAGGAATTCAAGTCTGAACCTAGGGAAAGTTTTAGATGCTCAACGCCAATCTAAAAAGCCTGTAGGTCTAGGATTTCATGAAATTCCTCCACCTTTTAATGCAAACTACGTGCCTCAACCTCAGGAGAAAACTGATAAATCAGTAGACTTAGAGGACATACCTGCACCTATATCTGAGCCTATAAAAGAAAATACACCTAAGGTGACTGACACAACCGTCAAGGTTAAGAAAGTCAAATTTGTGTCTTCCTCCAGTGAAACACCTGCAGGAAAACATAAAATTGATTTTAATGATCAGGACGATGAACCAGTCGCAGTAGATGTTCAAAAGGACCAAGACACTAGTGAGACACCTAAGTCTAAGAGAGCACACAAGAAGTCCATAGACAAGATGTCCTGCTTTAGATGTCATGAAAAGGGGCATGTTGCTTCGAACTGTCCGCTTAGGAAAACTGAAGTTACACCTAAGACAGGGAAGCCAACACCAGTCAAGCCCTCAACCAGTGTGGCAAGCAGTGGTAGTTCTCAGAGTACCGAGAAAACTGTGCAGGCCGCACCAAAACAAGTTGTGAAACAAATACCGGTAAAGGTTGGACCAAAAGAAGTGGTTAGGACTAATTCACCGAATCGAGTCGTAAATCAATCTAGGTCTGGACCTCAACAACAATATAGGAGTACAACACCTAGCAGAGCATACACTCCAGTTAGGTCACACTCTCCTATTAGACATCACACACCGGTTAGAGCTCAAGGATCACAATCTGAAATGCAATATAATAGGAATTATTCAAGAGCTCCAAATGCCTACTCAAAGGCAGAGAGTGAATTTACATCACTCGGCACCACAACAAACTCCTGTTCAACGACCCAAGTCACCTGAAAGGCGAGATGGGTATTTGAAAGAGTTTAAGTATGTGGACGAGAATGGTATAACCAAGTCAGTTATGGCTTGGGTTCCCCGTGATAACTAACCTATTTTCTTTCATGTGCAGGAGATCACCACAGGTCCAAACAACAAATGGTTCATCGACAGTGGATGCTCCAGGCACATGACAGGGGAAAGAAGTCTCCTTACAGACTTCAAGGGTGGGAATCGGGGATTTGTATCATTCGCAGGAAATAAAGGAGGAAACATCACGGGTACCAGAGTGGTCACTAATGGGACGATCAAGCTGGATCAAGTTTATCACGTTGATAAACTGGTTCACAATCCCATTAGTGTATCTCAAATCTGTGACAAGAAGAATTCGGTGTTATTCACTGACACTGAAACGTTAGTGCTAAAACCGGGATTCAAGATTCCTGAAGAGTGGATATTGATGCAGGCACCAAGGAAGAATGACTTGTACATGCTTGATATGAACAAGCCGGAGACTTCGATGGGGCCAATCTGTTTGTTATCCAAAGCTTCGGAGACGAAATCAGTGTTGTGGCACAGACGCATGGCACATTTACACCTAAGGAAAATGAACTACATAACGAAAAATGGATTGGTGCAAGGCGTGCCTATGAAGAGTTTTCAGTTCGAGGACAAGTGTTTACCATGCAAGAAGGGCAAACAACATAAGAAGACACACAAGTCCAAGACGCAGAACTCCATAACCTCTACATTCGATTTGTTGCATATGGATCTCTTCGGACCAATCAACAAAAGGAGTATAGGAGGTAGTTGGTACTCTTTGGTTATCACTGACGATTACTCACGTTTTTCTTGGGTTTTCTTTTTAGGTACAAAGGACGAGACGGCTTCCAAGCTCATCGGGTTCTTAGACCAAGTGGAGAATTCCTATGGAACACGGGTTAAAAGGCTTCGTAGTGATAATGGAACTGAGTTCAAAAACACTGTAATTGGTGTATATTGCCTATCAAAGGGCATAGTGCATCAATTTAGTGCACCATATGAGCCTCAACAAAATGGGGTGGCCGAACGTAAAAACAGGACACTGATTGAGGCATCTAGGACTATGCTTTCGGATTCAAAGCTTCCTACCATGTTTTGGGGGAGGCAGTGAATACCGCATGTCACATTTTAAACCGGGTCCTAATTGTCAAATCTTTGAACAAAACCTGTTATGAAATTTTGAATAATCGGCCACCTAATTTAACTGGCTTCGAACCGTTTGGGGTACCATGCACTTTATTGCGTACAAAACATCAACCGAAGTTTGGTGAAAAGGCTGACGAAGGACACTTCCTAGGTTATGTGCCGAACTCACCAAACAAACGGGTTTTTAACAAAACAAATGGTACAGTGGAAATTGTGTATAACATTGAAGTCACAAGTTATACACATGAACCCCAAACAGGTCCGGAATGGATATTTGACTATGATAAATTATTTGAGTCATTTAACATTCCTTTGGATGAAAATGGAGGTACAATCGAAAAGGACATGGCGATGTTGCATCTGAATGACGATGGTCATACCTTTCCGAGGATTACATTTCAATCCACATCCGAGCCTACTTCGACTGAAGATGTATCTCCAGAAGTCGCTGATCCAGAAGCACCTTCAACTGAGAACCAGACTCAGGCAACAAATTCTAACTCTGAGGAAAATGTCCACGAGGAGGAGAATGTGGAATCTGAGGAAGTTCCCCCATTAGGTGAAATAGGATCTAACTTAGGAGATAATCTAAGAGTTGATGAGATAGAGACCTCTAGGATCAACAAGAACCATCCTATAGAAAGCATCATAGGAAATCCTAACGAGGGTGTGAGGACTAGGAGTAGTTTAAATAACAACACTGTGTTGTTGTCGATGATAAATGACTCCGAGGCATATCATACATGTCTCTATTCTTGTTTCATCTCGCAAGTAGAGCCTAAAAATGTGCAAATGGCACCTAAGGATAACTCCTGGGTTGAAGCGATGCAGAAAGAACTCTCTCAGTTTAGGAAACTAGAAGTGTGGGAGTTAGTTCCATTACCTCGAGGGGAAGTTGCCATAGGAAACAAATGGGTTTTTAAGTGCAAAAGAGACGATCGGGGTATAGTCACTCGCAACAAGGCTAGGTTAGTTGTAAAGGGTTTCAACCAAGAGGAGGGAATCGATTACAATGAGGTGTTTGCGCCAGTAGCAAGGCTGGAAGCCATTAGGTTGTTTCTAGCTTTTGCCTCCTTCAAGGGCTTTAAGGTATATCAACTAGATGTGAAGAGTGCTTTCCTATATGGAAAGTGAAGGAGCTGGTGTATGTAGAACAGCCGCCCGGATTTACGGATCCAAAATATCCAGATAGAGTATATCGGTTAGATAAGGCTCTATATGGATTACATCAAGCACCAAGGGCGTGGTACGAGACTCTATCCAACCATTTATTAGAGAACGGGTTTGAAAGGGGTAGGATAGATAGTACGCTATTTGTTAAGAGAAAGGGAGAACATTTCATCTTGGTACAAGTGTACGTCGATGATATCACTTTTGGATCATCAGACGAACAAATGTGCAAAGATTTCGAGAAGGTGATGAAGTCGAAATTCAAGATGAGTGCAATGGGAGAGTTAAATTTCTTTTTGGGGTTACAAGTTGACCAGAAGAAGGAAGGTATGTTTATCCATCAGACGAAGTATGTCTATGACATATTGGAACGTTTCGGGATGGAAGGAACGAAACTGACTGCCCATTTCAGCACGCCGATTCAAGTGAATCACAATCTCGGACAGGGTACTGAAAGTGATACCGATGTGGATCCGACGTTATATCGGGCCATGATTGGATCACTTATGTATTTAACTGCTTCAAGACCTGCCATCATGTTTGCTGTGTGTATTTGTGCTAGGTTTCAAGCTAATCCGAAGGAGATGCACATGAAAGCTGTGAAGCGGATTCTACGATACCTCAAGTCGAAACCGAAGCTGGGACTTTGGTATCACGCGGAGGGAGATCTAGAGTTGGAGGCGTTCACGGATTCTGACTACGGAGGATGCAGCTTGACGCGCAAATCAACAACTGGAGGTTGTCAATTCCTAGGAGGGAGACTGGTATCCTGGCAATGCAAGAAACAGACGTCGGTAGCCGTGTCAACGTGCGAGGCCGAGTATGTTGCTGATGGTAGTTGCTGCTCACAGGTTCTGTGGATACAACAACAATTGCGGGATTATGGTTTGGCTTACACTCAAACTCCTATTAGGATAGATAATCAGTCTACTATCGCAATAACTAATAATCCAGTTAAACATAGTAAAACAAAGCACATAGACATAAGACACCATTTTATACATGATTGTGCTGAAAAGAATTTAATCAAATTGGTAAAAGTGGCAACGGATGATAATAATGCTGATTTATTTACCAAATCCTTTGATAAGTCACGGTTTGAATATTTAATTCAACTAAATGGAATGCGCAACCCAGAGTAATTTGACCTTAGTGGTAGTTTATTTCCTTTTATAGCTGTAGTATTTCTTTCTTTTTATAGTAAGTCTGCTAATTTTGGATAGTTTCTATTTTTGGTAAGTTAGTAGGTTATCTTCTTTTATTGCTATTTCTTATGAAAAACATAAAAAAAAAGAGAGAAAACCATAACAATTCAAAAAAAGAGAATATCAGAAAAAGAGTTAAGTCTTAGATGCATAGGTTCAAAGTGACGAAAATTAGCACAGTCGTTACAAACTCTAAAGTGTTTAGGCTTTCACACATAATGCACCTAAAATTATAAGTGTTATACTTTATTTTAGTTTGATGTGTTGGTAGGCATAATACATATAGGGAATCTCAAGGCTAATAAAATATTCAAGAAAAAGTCAAGCGTGTCGCTAACTTAGATGTATGACCAATCGGTCTTAATTTTTATGTACAAGACATACAAACTTTGAGTCTAAATGAGGTATGCAAACTGTCTGGGGATGTATAGCAACATCAAATACATCTTAAAATGGAAAAAAATAGAAAAATCATACAAAATTGAGAGTCAAAAACATGTAACTCTGTTGTACGTAAGTACAGACCTGTTGCCTCTGTTTTGATTCGGGTTAGCAAGATAAGTCGCTTTGTTGTACGTCGGTACAGACATGTCACCGCTGTCTTGCTAGCTTTGAAAATAAACCTTAAGTCAAACTAAGACACTTTGTTGTATGAAAATACAGACCTGTGTCCGATGTTTGTCTTTTAAAGAAAGTTTGCAAATACCAACAAGTTAGAATCATTGTCTGTATGCCTTGATCATAAAAGTATGTCTATGTCTGAGCCACGTAAGATAATTTCATGATAAATAAAATATGCCGAGGGATATTCCGAAATGTAGCATGTTTAAAGGGGTAAATACCGACAATCGGATAAATGGGTATTTCACGACAAACAATCAAAGGAATCAAAAATTCCTAAGTGTGAATGTTTAAGTACTGAAAGTGAGTATCTGACACCGCTATCTGATTGAACCTTTCTTTGACTATACTCATCAAAAATATTTTGTTAAGTGTTTAGCATAGGTTGTAAATTTTAATAAGTGTAGTTTAAGTCTAAGTTAAATTTTTTGTTCAAAATTTTAATTTTACTTTTACTTTATTTTATTTTATTTTATTTTATTTTTATTTTACTTAGGAAAAAGGTCAAAAATTACTGAGGGTGCATTCATAGTTGGATAAAATAAACACTGCGTCAAAATCTTGTGCTTAGGGTAAAGGATTTGGCATAGTTTATTCCGTTACACAATAAGGTTGAAAAAGTTGAATTTATTTCAAAATTTTCGAAATTTTCAAAGTTTCAGGGTTAATTCGAGTTTAGATTAAAATCGAATTTTGATGATCTCGAATCTGTCAGTAGATTCGAATCTGTCATTAGACTCGAAGGTAGGTAGTATAAATAGGTTAACAGTAATGGTCATTAACTCCATCTGTTTTCGAATCTATACTCTCGAATCTATCCAGCAATTTCGAATCTATTTGCTCGAGTTTTCCGATTTCACTAAAAACAACTATTTGTCGAGTTTCCTGCTTGTGTGTTCGATTCTATTCCTAGATCTAGGTATAAACAACTGGTTTGTACAAAATTTGAGTAGTCTTATACACCATTTAAGCCAAAATCACCGAATTTTGAAGGTTTATTGGTAGAAAACTTGTTTTTCAAAATTACTAAGTTTGGACCGGTAAATAGTCAAATTAAATGCAAATATCTTTGATTAGAACCTAGTAGGGCTAATGAATGTGATTTTCTGAGTCCAAAATGGTTAAAATCATGGATTTTGGAGATGATGTGGGCCGACGATTTCGAATCTGTTCTAGTCTCGAGTTTGTCAGTAAACTCGAGAAGGTCATTAGATTCGAGTGTGACATCAAACTCGAAAAAGTGTTCTTCGAATCTGTCATTTTATTTGAATTATTCAATTTAAATTTAATTAAACTTGTAGAAATTCAATTGTGTTGGATTTTGTACTTAAACTAGTTCAAAATAAAACAAATCTGAATTTAAGCAAGTTTATTGACTTTTAATAATTCTAATATTTTGTCTATTGTGCAGACATGGCAGATAGAGTGTTCGTGCCTAAGCATAATATGGTCATTCCCCCCGACCATCATATCCCTGAGGTGCAGGGTTTCCGTCAGATGATGGATTTCCTAGTGGAGTCTAGGATTTCATTCACATTATCCCATAACATCCAAATCGTTATTCCATATGTGAGGTAGTTTTATGAACATTTGCAAGTTGATTGTACCGTCACCCCAACTGTGCTAAGGACAAGGATAGCAGGACAGCCGTTAGTATTTTCTGCGGATATGCTTCGTCAAGTTCTACAGCTGTGTTGGGAAATAGTTTAAGTACATTCAAGCTGTTAGTTTAGACTTCTCAGACTGTTAGTAGATTTTACATGTAAATACAAAGTTCATGCTGCTAGTTGAAGAAACTCGAGCTGCCAGTGTAAAAGTTCAAGCTGCCAGAGCAAAACAACTCAAGCTGCTCAGTTCATGCTGTCAAGAGATTCAAGCTGCTCAACAGTTTCAGAAACAGAAAGTGCTGATTTTCAGGAAACGATATCTACATGAAGATTCCAGCATATCTACTATCAGAGAAGTCATAGTTCGTCAAGGAAACATATCAAGAAGCAATATAAATACAGAGAATAGGTCGTTCTATTGTGTAGGAGTTTCTGCATATTTTGAGTCTGTAATTGCTTTGTTGATTAAGTTTTCTTAAGCCTCTAAGGTTGTAAAACCCTAAGAACAGTCTGTGTTCTTCGTCTAATCAAACAGATTAGAGGTGATTGTAATTGATGAATTCAGCAATACAAACAGTCTTGATTAATTCCTGTGTGTTTATTTATTATTGATTCTGAAAGTTTTTGTTAAAATAATTAAGTGTTATTCCGCAAACTTCTTGATTAAACTTTGATTCAAAGCAAGATTATTGATTTATACTCTGATAAGTTCAAATCAGTTAGTCTTGGTAATTCATATTTTAGATCCTGTCAAGTGGTATCAGAGCCAGGTTTGTCAAACCAGGTTATTCAAATCAGGTTTTTCAAACCAGGTTACTCTTTGTTTTTTCAAAGTCAAAAACTTTTTTTTATCTTTTTACAATGGAATTTGAAAATAGCAGCAGTGGATCTGGGCAAGGACTCAAAGTGCCTATGCTCAAGCCCACTGAGTTTGAGATGTGGAAACTCAGGATTCAACAGCATATTCAATTCATTGATTATGCCATATGGGAAGCTGTTGAATTCCCTCCTGTAGTTGATCCAGAACTTGATGATGAGGGAAAACCAGTCAAAACTCCTCCAAAAACTGAACTTGAAAGGAAGGCTAGAATGAATGAAGTGAAAGCACTCACACTATTACAAATAGCCATTCCTAATGCTTATCAACATCAGTTCAAAAAATTTTATACTGCTCACTCTCTTTGGAATGCCTTAGAGAAGAGGTTTGCTGGTAATGCCAGTACCAAGAGAAATCAAAAAGACCTCTTGAAATAGCAGTATGAAAACTTTTCTGGTGGCAAGAATGAAAACCTCACTCAAATCTTTGACATGTTCAACAAACTGATAAGTGAACTGGAAAGTGCAAAGGTCAATCTGGATCAAGATGAAGTCAACAGAAAGTTTCTCAGATCTCTTGGAGAAGAATGGACAGTCTATGCTGCACAATGGAGAACAAAAGACACTCTTGATGAAATAGAATTGGATGATCTGTATAACAGTTTAAGAGTGTTTGAGACTGAGATTGATGCTAAAAAGAAATCTTTTTCTTATAATCACAATACTGCTCTTCTATCTTCTGAAAAATCTAATAACTGTGATTCTTTCTCAGGTGGTGATGGCAACTCTGCTGAAACTCACTATGAGGCCTTTGTTGCCAATGATGGATTATTTGCTCTAAATGTTGAAGACTTGGAACAAATTCATCCAGATGATCTTGAAGAGATGGATTTAAAGTGGCAACATGCAATGCTGACCATGAGGGCCAAAAGATTTCTGAAAAGAACTGGTAGGGCCAACTTTCAAGCCAAGACAGAAGGCAAACCATCTTTTGATAAATCAAAAGTGGAATGCTATAAATGCCATAAGCTTGGTCACTTTGCCAGTGAATGTAGATCTCAAGGTCAACAGCCATCAAGGACTTCACAGCCCATCCAAGCGTCATCATCAACAGCACTTGTCTCTCAAGAAGACAATGTGTTTGACTGGAGTGATTTAGACAGAGGAAGAATTTCAAAATCAAGCACTTATGGCAGAAACATCAAATGTCTCCTCCACTGAACTACCATCTGAGGTAAATTCTAAGCTCTGCTCTCAATCATGCAAAAATATGGTTAAAAAGTACAGAGATCATAATGAGAGCATGTGCAAAACTCTAGCTAAGATGGAAGAAAGGAGATATGAATACATGCAAGCCATAGAAGATCTGGAAAAACAGATCAATGATTATAAGGACAATGAGATTCAAATGGGTTATGATAGAACCTATCATGAGTGGGAGAAAAAGGAGCTAAATAAGAAAATAGAATCTCTAAATAAAAAGGTAGAAGAGACTGAACAAAAGGTGTTTGAGGCTAATAAGAAGCTAGAATCTGTTAACATAGATCTAGGAAACTTCAAGTTAGCAAATCAAAAGCTAGAACACCTAATGGAAGTTCAATTCAAAGATAGAGTGAAATCTCAGGTCAATCCCAAAGAAGGAATAGGATATAAAGCTACTCCACCTCCATACAATAACAAGTACATTCATCCAATGAGTGAGGTTGCTGATAGACTTGTCAATGAACCACTAGATGAGTCTATGACTATTGTAGATCCTATCCTTGATAATAGTCCTGAATTAAAAGAAGATAAGAGTCAAAATAGAGACTGTGACACAAAGAGTGCACCCATAGAAGTCCAAGCTCCCAGTAAGAAAGGAAAAGAGAAGATGAGTGTATACAATGCTACTCCACAAGTTTCTGTACATTCTAACTGTAACACTGCATCTTCATCAAAAGGAACTAAAAGAGGTAAAACTGTTTCTATATGCACATGCCAAAAGCATGGTGTTCAAAAGTTTCCTAAACAACAGCAGGTAAGAGGAAACCAGAGAAACAAGAACCAGAAATTGACAGAAAAGTCTGGTGTTCCAATTCAAACTGTCAAAAGATGCTTTCACTGTGGAAGGAAGAATCACTTAGCCAAGGATTGTTTTTACAAACCAGCTGTTGCAAAACAGACTGTGCATCACACAAAATCAAATCCTAATCAGGCAAAGCACTCAAAAGTGAAACCTTCCACAGCAGCTCCAAAGAAAACAGTTGATCACAGATTCTCAAAAGTTAATAAAAAACAGTCCACACATCAAAAACAAGTTTTGGCAAAGCCTAAATCAAGTTTTAAACAAATATGGTGTGTCAAGGACAAATCTGTTGCTCAAACTGCTAATGCAAAAGATCAGACTGCTAAGTCAAAATCTGATGCTGTTAGTGCAAAAACTGAAACTGTTAGCACTACAAACACAGCTCAAGCTGCTGGGCATCAATCTGGAGCTGCTAGTGAATTATCTGAGACTGTCAGAAGAAAAGATGATCAAAATAGTTGGATACCTCATATTATCACTAAATACTCTCCAAAGACTCCATCAGTTGATCTCACTAAATATAAGAAGTCAAAAACAGTTTTTAGTTATGTCAATGTACAAGGCCAACCCAAAACCAATTTGGTTTGGGTTTACTCCACTACTAACTAAGCTGTTATTTGTGCAGGGCAACCACATGTCTCCTCATAGATCAAGATGGCATCTGGACAGTGGATGCTCTAGGCACATGACAGGCAATTCTGAATGCTTGTCAAATTTCAAAGGTTTTGATGGAGGTTTTGTTGCATTTGGAGGCAACTCAAAGGGAGGTAAGGTTACAGGTAAAGGTACTGTTAATGCAGGCAACATGACTTTCCATGATGTTCTGTATGTTGAACAGCTTAAGTACAATTTATTGAGTGTCTCTCAAATCTGTGACAAACAAAACATTGTTCTGTTCATAGATTCTGAGTGCATTGTTCTTTCAAAGGATTTCAAAGTTCCTGAAAATCTTGTTTTACTTAGAACACCAAGAAAGGACAATGTTTACTGCATGGACACAGATCTTTTGCCTAAGTCAAATACTTTAAGCTGTTTAATATCCAAAGCATCATCAAATGAGTCTGCTCTTTGGCATAGAAGGATGTGTCACATGAACTTCAAGTCCATGAATGCTTTAGTTAAAAAGAATCTGGTAAGTGGATTACCACAAAAGGAGTTCATTTGTGATGATCATTGTGTAGCATGTCTTAAAGGTAAGCAACACAAAACTTCTCATAAGGCCAAAGAAGTAAATTCAATCTCATCTGTTCTTCAGTTGTTACATATGGATCTATTTTGTCCAACATCTGTTTTGAGTTTGAATAAAAGGGCATACTGTTTAGTCATTGTTGATGATTTCACCAGATTTACTTGGGTTTACTTTCTTAGGTCCAAAGATGAAACTGCTGAGCTAGTTAAGTCTTTTGTCCTTAAGATAGAAAACCAATCCAATTCCAAAGTTAAGGTGATAAGATCAGACAATGGAACTGAATTTAAAAATCACATTCTAAACAGTTTTTGTGAGTCCAAAGGCATTGCTAGACAATATAGTGCACCAAGAACACCACAGCAAAATGGTGTAGCTGAAAGAAAGAACAGAACATTAATTGAGGCTGCTAGAACAATGCTAGCTGATTCAAATCTGCCATTGACTTTCTGGGCAGAAGCTGTTAATACAGCCTGTTATGTTCTAAATAGGGTTCAAGTAGTTCAATCACAAGGGAAAACTCCCTATGAGTTATTCCATAACAGAAGTCCCCTAATAGCTTTCTTCAAGCCCTTTGGATGCCCATGTACTATCCTTCACACTAAGACTCACTTAGGGAAGTTTGAAAGTAAGGCAGGAGAAGGATTCTTTGTAGGATACTCAACTCAAAGCAAAGCCTATAGAGTATACAACAGTGTGTCTAGAACAATTGAAGAAAGTGCCAATGTTGAGTTTAATGAAAATACTGCTAATATCAAAGGCACTGGTCCTGATTGGTTGTTTGGTTTAGATTCACTAGCAAATTCTCTGAGCTATGTTGAGTATACTGCAGAAGCTGATGCATACAGGGTTGAAGCTTCTAACACGAATTCTCATGCTGCCAATACAATTTCTCATGCTGTTGGCACAAAGTTTCAGACTGCTGCAGATTCAACAAGTTGGGATGATTTCACCACTCTACCACTTCTGTCATGTGATCCTCCAGGGGTCCTGAATGCTCCACTTAATGCAAATCCAGACACTGAAGTGCCATTCCCAAGTCCTGACAGTACAGCTCCAACACAAAAGGAAACAGTTCCAGTTTCTAGGCTAGCAGTCCCAACAGCTTCTCAAGCTGTTAGCCTAGAAACTCAAGCTGTTCCAGAAACTGAACCATTCACTGGTTCTGATGGAGATGATACAATCCTTGGAACTTCTTTTCAAACAGAGAGAGAGCCCACACTAAGAGTTCACAAGTATCACCCTCTCAATCAAATACTGGGTGATCCAAGCACTCCTGTTCAAACAAGGAAAATGGTTCACAATGAGACTGCTGCTGCTGAACAAGCAGTTTCTGAATTCAGTCTAGCTGCTTTTGAACATACCTGTTTTATGTCTCAACTAGAACCCAAAAAGGCATCAGAAGCACTAAAAGATTCATCCTGGATTGAAGCCATGCAAGAAGAGCTTTTACAGTTCAAAATTCAGAATGTATGGACTCTGGTGGATCTTCCTAAAGGAAAAAGAGCAATAGGTACAAGATGGGTGTTCAGAAACAAGAAGGAAGAGAGAGGGATAGTCATCAAGAACAAAGCAAGACTAGTAGCACAAGGGTACACTCAAGAAGAGGGAATAGATTATGATGATGTCTTTGCTCCAGTAGCAAGAATTGAAGCCATCAGACTATTTCTAGCATATGCAAGTTTCAAAGGATTTAAAGTGTATCAAATGGATGTTAAGTCTGCTTTCCTGTATGGGACAATTGAAGAGGAAGTATATGTGTGTCAACCTCCTGGTTTTGAAGACTACGAGTATCCAGACAGGGTGTACAAGCTAGACAAAGCTCTCTATGGTCTTCACCAAGCCCCCATAGCATGGTATGACACACTGTCATCATATCTTCTACAGAATGGATTCAAGAGAGGCACTCTGGACAAAACACTCTTCACTAAATCCATCAAAGCTGAGATTCTACTTGTCCAAATCTATGTTGATGACATCATCTTTGGCTCAACTAATGATAGTTTGTGCAAAGAATTTGAGGCCCTAATGCACAAAAAGTTTCAAATGAGTTCAATGGGGGAACTCACATTCTTTCTAGGGCTGCAGGTTAAACAGAAGCCTACTGGTCTATTCATAAGTCAATCAAAGTATGTCAAAGACATATTGGAAAAGTTTTGCTATCAAGACAC
>JAANYP010007704.1:0-28611 GCA_020465985.1 Centrapalus pauciflorus | reverse complement strand
TATTTAGTTTGATGTGTTGGTAGGCATAATACATATAGGGAATCACAAGGCTAATAAATATTCTAGAAAAAGTCAAGCGTGTCACTAACCTAGATGTATGACCAATCGGTCTTAATTTTTATGTACAAGACATACAAACATTGAGTCTAAATGAGGTATGCAAACTTTCTGGGGATGTATGGCAACATCAAATACATCTAAAATGGAAAGAATAGAAATATCATATGTAACTGAGAGTCGAAAACATGCAACTCTGTTGTACGTAAGTACAGACCTGTTGTCTCTGTTTAGATTCGGGTTAGCAGACATGTCGCTTTGTTGTACGTCAGTACAGACCTGTCACCGATATCTGCTAACTTTAAAGTTAAACCTTAAGTCGAACTAAGACACTTTGTTGTATGAGAATACAGACCTGTGTCCGATGTTTGTCTTTTAAAGAAAGTTTGCAAATACCAACAAGTTAGAATTTTGTCTGTGTGCCTTGATCATCAAAGTATGTCTATGTCTGAGTCACGTAAGATAATTTCCTGATAAATAAAAAGGCCAAGGGATATTCCGAAATGTAGAGTGTTTAACAGGGTAAAATACCAACAATCGGCTAAGTGGGTATGACACGACAAACAATCAAAGGAATTCAAAAAATTCCTAAGTGTGAAAGTTTAAGTACTGAAAGTTAGTATCGGACATCGCTATCTGATTGAACCTTTCTTAGACTATGCTCACCAAAAATATGTTGTTTGGTATTTAGCTTAGCTTGTAAATTTATTTTTATAACTTAAGTCTAGATTAAATTTTTTAGTCAAAATTTTATTTTATTTTATTTTTATTTTTACCTTAGTTTATTTTATTTTATTTTCGTATAGTTTAGTTTTTACTTAGGTAAAAGGTCAAAAGTTACTGAGGGTGCATTCAAAGTTGGATAAAATATACAATGCGTGAAATATCTGAGCTTAGGGTAAAAGATTTGGGATAGTTTATCTGGTTACACTACACAGTAGAAAATAGTTGGAAAAAGTTGAAATTATTTCAAAATTTCCGAAATTTTTCTAAGTGTTTGTAGCTTCGAATCTAAGACAGACTCGAATTTAAAGTTCTCGAATCTGTCAGTAGACTCGAATCTACACATAGACTCGAAGGTAGTTAGTATATAAAGGTCCACAGTGAAGGCATTTACTTCTCACTGTTCTCGAATCTGATTTCTCGAATCTGTCACTGGCGAACTCGAATCTATTCTCGAGTCTATCGTATTTCCACTAAACGACATTTCGTCGATTCTAAAGCTTTTGTGGTCGATTCTACTTTCAAATCTAGGTATAAGCAACATGATTGTACAAGATTTTGGTGGTTTCATACACAAATTTGGGCTTAAACATCACATTTTGATGGTTTATTGGTCAAAATAGGGTTATTCATAAATAACTAAGTTAGGACCTATAAAATATCAAATTAAAGGCTTAAATCAGTGATTAGAACTTAGTTGAACTAAAGTATGTGATTTACCTAGTTCAAAATGGTTAAAATCTTGGATTTTTGTTGAAAAAAGAGATGTCGGCCTTTCGAATCTGATAATGGACATTCGAATCTGATCATGGGTTTCTCGAATCTATCAATAGATTCGAGATGACCAGATATTCGAATCTGTCCATCAGACTCGAATAGGGTATATTCGAATCTGTCCATTACATTCGAATATGGGCACTTCGAATCTGTTACTCTCGAATCTGTACTTCATTTATTTTGTTGAATTTAAATTTTATTAAACTTGTGGAATTTTAATTGTGTTAGATTTTGTATTTAATCAAATACAAGATAAAACAAATTTGAATTTAAACAAGTTTATTGATTTTTAATAATAATCTAACAATTTTATGTATTGTGCAGATATGGCGCTTTGTGCTTTTGTTCCCAAGCACAATATGGTACTGAATCCTGCCCATAACATCCCTGAGGCGCAGGGATTTCGAGAAGTTTTAGATTTTCTGGCGGAATCTAGAATAAGTTATGTGTTGTATGAAAACATTCCGATTGTGATATCCTATGTACGTCAATTTTACGATCACTTGCAGGTGGACTGCACTGTCACCCCGACAGTGTTAAGAACTAGAATTGCCGGACAACCTTTGGTTTTATCCGCTGATATTTTGAGACAAGTGCTGCAGTTGGGTTCCCTAGAACAAGAAGACGGGCCTACAGACTTTCCTTTAAGTATTAGGCAAGCAGCTTTTTTGAGAATGGGATACAGCTTGGACGTTACAAAATCTTCATATATGAAAAGCGGGTTGATAGGACAATGGCGTTTCTTGGTCCATGTGTTTATGATCTGTTTTGCGCCTAAGAAAGCTGGTTTTGATTATATAGTATCAAAAATCCAATCAGCAATGATCGCGATGGTATACAATAAGAAGTTTAGTTTCTCGCAGCTGATTTTCTCAGAATTTATCCATCAAATCACGGCTCCTGAGAGAGAAAGGTTCCTTTTGTATCCGAGGTTTGTAATGATGTTGATAAGGCACTTCTTGCCTGAGCTGCCACAATCTGATGATGCATTGACCGTCAATGTTATGGAGAAGCGTATCTATTCTGACTGTTCCTCACACCGAGGAAGGTTAGCAGTTCCGGAAGCACGTCCACTATTTGGTGCAATTCTGGATAGGGAATTTCAAGCCCCGAGTAATGCCAACTGAACAGGGGTAGTTGATGACCAACCACAGCAACAACAGCAACGTCCACTACAACAACAGCCTCGTGTTCGTCCCCGTGATCCAAGGCGAAGACAAAGAGATACTGCAAGTCAGTCTCAGGCGTCTAGGCCTTCTTCGAGTCAGCAACCAGAAATGCAGGAAGCAGGGCCGTCAACTGTCCCAAATGACGCTGATCAATTGTGCCAAACGTTAAATGAAATTTGGGAGGCGGGTCCACATGCAAATGAAGATATAGCTGCTGCATTAGTGGGAGAATTACTTGAGCCTCAAGAGGGAGAAGAAGATGTCTTCAGAGATGTTGACGAATATGTGCCAGAGCAGACTGGCAATGATGAGTCATCATCTGCTACAGAATCAGAAGAGATGGAGGAGATTGAAGTTGAAGCTCCAGAATCAATGTCGACAGATCCTCATATTCAAATTGGAACCTATGGTTCACGATTGATTATTAATGAAGGTGCTTCGAGGAGGCGAGAGGCCAGAGAATTGGAGGAGTCAGATTTTGAAGAAGATGAGACTCCTCAGTTGGTAATAAGGCAACGGGCCAAACGGCACAGGTTTATGCAGGGGACTTCATCACAGTCCGATGCACAACCTCCGCCTCAAACCCAGACCCAACCCCAAGATACAGCTCCAACATCACCTCCACCTCAGCAACATGAACCCTACGTTCCCCATCCATTCAATCCTGCTCCCATTCAGTCCATCCCATCTACATCAGACGCCTATACAGAAAATCAACGAATCATGGAACTCAAAAGCCGTGTCGACTTTCAGAACATTCAAATCATATCTCTCACAAAAGCAGTCGGTGAACTCCAAGAGCATAACTCTAATCTTGATAAGGAGAATGCCGAACTGAGAACGATTGTTGAAAGTGTTAGAAACGAGAACACGGAAATTAAATCATTTGTTGCTGATCAATCATCTGAGATCCGAGCAATGCGGTCCCTCCTAGAGCAGCTTATGAAAAATCTACAAACTCAGGGGGAGACGAGTTGTAAAGATCAGGAAGTACAGCGAGAAGATGATGATGAAGGCAATGATCCCAGTGCAAATAAAGAGATTGAGTCTGTAGATTTTCCTGCAGCTCAAGTTACTCAAATTCAGGGGGAGCCTAGTCAAGGCGAAGGACACAAGGGTGAAGCTAGTTCATCTAAGGAGCCTACAGACTTTGAGATCAGTGAGATGATTGACGCGCTCATGGATCTTGATGATGATCCACTGGATGTAGGCTTTGATAACGAAGATGAAGAGCTTGAAGAAGGGGAGTTTGCGCCAGAGGAGATAGTCGACTGGCGATCAGATGATGAAGTACTTGCTGATGAGGATGATGAAGCTGACGAGATAATAGTGCAGCAGAATCCTATCACTGATACTTATATGATTGATGGACATAACATTGTCGATGCAGATATAGTAAATGTTGCTTTAAATCCTCAGCCATCGACAGAGGAACCTGCAAGAGAGCTAACAAATGAAGAAAAACGAAAGCTATGGTTCAGGGATGAAGAGAAGGAAGCAGCAATTAAAAGGACAATGAGAGTGACAGGTACGGGGAAGCTGTCTGAGCGAATCTTAAGCTGGTTCTTTGACAGAGAACTGCAGCTATTTATAATAAAGAGAAAAGACGGGCTTCAGTACATGAGGCGAACCTTAAAAGCGTTCAACTCCCTGCCAAAGATCGAAATTGCAGATCTAGCATGGAAAGATCTGATAAACATTGGCAATGATCCCTATGCGGACGTTATCGCAAGAATCATAAGAAAGGAGGGAAGATCGAGGAAATTTGAGCGTCTGAGTCCAAGAGTTGGGAAAAGAGTAGAGGATCCATCACGTATCGACCCTCTAACTGGTCGACCTTGGATGAGGATTCATTATAAGCCAGCCAGATGTCTTAGGAAGGTACCTCTCAAGCCAATGCCACAAAACATTCTGAAGAATCTGAAGTGGTGGTATGCTGACACGGAAACTGGGGAAGCAGTTATGGAAGACTTAGAAGAACAAGTTATTCTTAGAGTCTATGACCCGCTTCACCTGGTAAACTTATCTAAAGAAGACCTGCAGATCTTGTATAACTGTAAAATTTCCAGTGACGCACATATGGATGCTGAAGCGAGTAAGTATGAAAATGTGGTCAAGGTATGTGTTGAAAAAGGTCTGTATGCTGGTAGTATTTTGAATCAATAATAAACCATGTTCTTAAATCAAATGTGTGAATTATTAGAAGCTATCGTCAAGGGGGAGTCTGTTGGTACATCCCGTGTGACGATAGCAGTCTAAGTTATCTTACATTGTGATTTTGCATATGTTTGGTATATATATATTATATATGATTGATGTTTATCAGTGTTTGTATGTTTGAACTTGATGTAACGTATTACAAGAAGTTCAAACATAAAACTCAAAGATAAAATCAATCATAAGGTAATATTATAAGTTTCATCACTTAAGTGTTTAAGTGTATTGGCTAGATTCGAATAGGTTAAGGAAGGCATTCGAATCTGTGATAGATTCGAATGTATCCATAGATTCGAATATAGGTTAGATTCGAATCTGTCAGATGGACAGATTCGAATAGGGCCTTAGGCCAGATTCGAGGTTGGCCCACAACAGACTCGAATCAGGGTCTATAATTAGGGATAGACTCGAATGATTAGCAGACCTTTGGCAGAATTCGTGAGGAATTAAGCAATAGGCGATCTTGAGTTTATCAGCTAGGTGAGTCCCATTTCGGAGAGAATTAGTACGTAGGATCGTTCGTGTGTCGTTCGTTCAGCGTCTAATAGTCTCCGTGTTTCCGTTGGTTGAGAGTTGTCCGTCTAACCGTCAACGAGGATTCCGCACTCGTTAACGGATCCGCGTCTAGATAGATCTTGCATTGGTAGACCTTACACTTTCTTTGGTGATGAAGTTTGTTGATGGGTTTGAGAAGAGAATCGGGAGGATCCAGACTCCCGCTGCCTTTTTGGCGGCGACGGTTGAGTCGGTGTTGCGGCTGCTGACCCGATGACATAACCTGATAATAAGACGATCTGCTCCACATTCCGAGCAGCCTCAAGTAAACCGGCAAAAGTTGTATACCGAACCCCACTCATGGTTCGGCGAATTTCATAGTCTAGTCCGGCCTCAAACCGGCCTATCTTCCTCTCTTCTGTGTCAACTTGATGCGGTGCGAACAGACTTAATCGGGTGAACTCAACGGCATATTGTGTAACCGTTTTCGTTCCCTGAGTTAAGTTCAGGAATTTTGCCTCGAGACGTCGCTTCTCGTCGGCTGGACAGTACTGTTGAGAAAACACTTCCTTAAACTCGCTCCATGACATGTGTGACACTACCTCCATCGTCAACACATGTGTCATTGCGTCCCACCACATAACAGCGTCCCTTGCAAACATAGCGGTTGCAAAGCGGACCATGTCTTTATCAGCACAGTCGCTGATTCTGAAAGTTCTTTCTGTGGTGGTGATCCATTCCAATGCAGTCACAGCATCACCGGTTCCATCAAAAGTAACAGCCCCGTTACTTTTGAAGTCCTTAAACCTACAACCCCTTGATCGGTTAGAAGACCCAGTGTCTTGTCTTTCCTCTTGATCGTCCTGTTGTTGCCCCTTGTTCTTTCGCTTATCGGCCTTTCGTTTTGCCTCGGCCTCATCTCTGGCCCTTAATTGGTCAGCAAATGACTGAGCCTGCTCAGCCATTCGTTTGGATTGTAGCTCATTGTTTTGTTCCATGAGAGCTTGCATCATCTGGAACATTTGCTGAGGAGTCATATCGTCTCCTGACATGTTCTGAAATATAACAACTTATATTTAGAACATTTATTTGTAAATCCTAAGTGTACAGTTACCCTTTGTGTTTCCCCGTGTGCATGTCAATCCTATCTTAGTTCAGATCATTACTTAGAAATTCATTCTAATATCATAACCTAAGTTTGAGTCCAAGTCCTCGCGGACACTTGAAACCTCAAACTAATGCTCTGATACCAAACTGTGACGTCCTTGTTAATTAATGATATAATTGGAGCAATCACCAGGATCGACAAACAACCCAATGAATAATCATGATAATTGAAATTGAATACTTAAATTAGAATTAAGCAAATCCACACTAAAGCAATAGAATACATGTCTACAGTGATAAAAGTCTAACTATTACATCAACATAATTTGTTTTAGAAGTAGAAATCCCAGCCCAAAGCTATTACATTCAAGTACCAATAGCTACTAAGGTCTCCGGGATATTGATTTGATATGCTTAAGTAGATGGTCCAGCTACACTCTTGCCTTTGCCTGTAAACAATGTGAGTCAACAGTAAGCTAAATGCTTAGTGAGATAACAGATTATGCATACAACAAATATTTCTTTACAAACAATGCTTAACCATGGGCAGTGTAAGCCCCATGTATGTGAAAACGGCAGTGTAAGCCTCAGTGTATGTGAAAAACCATGCAGTGCAAGCATGGGTTGGCAGTTCAATATGCTGATCGGGGATGTGCCGAACCTGATGGGATACGAGTGGGATGATCAGTCCCCGACAGTGGCCTGCTGTCAGCCCCAGTCCAGGTCGCATCAGATTGTGAAGTAATGATCATGCAGTGCAAGCATGATGTAAATAGATGCACTTTCAATTGAACGCAAGCTACATGTGTGTTACATGTCAAGTACGAGTGTGCATCATAACAACAAATCATTTCATGAGTGCCAAATGAAGTATATGAACAACGTGAACATGCCATTGAATGTATAAACATGAATGCAAAAACAATAAATGTTCGAATGATAATCTGTTACTCACAGTGATTGGTATAGTGCGACTTGTCTCTGAATCAATGTGTTTTTTGATAACACCACAATGATCTGTAATGTAAGTGTAATAGTGATTCTGTGTCAGTAATTGCTTAAATATTGTATTCTGTAATATTAAATGTAATTGGGTTCTGATTTCGGACCACATCCGAATTTGGATGGTCCGAATCACTATGTGTCCGAAATGGGTGTTGGGGTCCGAATTGGGACATGTCCGAAATGTACATGGATCCGAAATGGGTATGGGGATCCGAATTGGGTAAGTATCCGAAATTAGCTAGTGGTCCGAAATTGAGTATGATCCGAAATTGGGGTAGCATCCGAAATTGTGGTTGGTCCGGATTGAGTAGAACCGAAATGGGGGTTTGGTCCGAAATAGGATGATCCAAAATATGTGTTGGTCCGAAATGGGTATAGTCCGAAGTTCCTATGGTCCGAAATCACTATCGATCCGAATTGGGGAGAGGTCCGAATTCGGATATAGGTCCGAACCGAGTTCTTACTTAATAAAATTTTCCAGATTTTCCAGATTTACGTTTTTGA
This sequence comes from Centrapalus pauciflorus, assembly GCA_020465985.1. Classification (NCBI taxonomy): domain Eukaryota; kingdom Viridiplantae; phylum Streptophyta; class Magnoliopsida; order Asterales; family Asteraceae; genus Centrapalus; species Centrapalus pauciflorus. Next base: position 20,557 of record JAANYP010007704.1, on the reverse strand, counting down.
CCATTTTGCATGTTTCTGAGTCTAATATTACAAATGTGAACTTATATACACTATATCAACTTATAACATGTCATATTGTACCAAAATAACCCATTTATGTCCATTTTTTCTACATATCTTCGAAGAACACACACTAAAAACACACACATAATTTCAGAAATCGTACTTAGGAGTGGAATCTGATTCTGAAATTTGGTACACTATATTATACATGCTCGATTTACACATTTCATCAATAAATTCTAACATGCAACAACATTTGCATCATCAATCTTATGATTCGGTTTTTACAAAAACCGACCCCAAATCATCACAAATTCGAAATATAGAGAGATGTTTACCTCAATTCATTTGTTGTAATACTTATAGTTCCTTATTTGCAACTTGTTTCCAACTTTTGCGCTTGAAATCGTTGATTCTTGTGTGTGTTCTTGGATGGAGCCGAGAGGAAGAGAGAGTAGAGAGAGAGAACCGATTTTTAGAGAGAGAGTGTAGTGAGAGAAGATGTTGGTGAAAATGAAGGGTTTCTCTCTTTTATTCCTATTTTTGACCCATTTGCATAACACACCCCCCCAACTTTGTATTTTCATATTTTAACTGATAATATTATCAAAGTTAACTTAAATTGATATAATCGTCCAATAACATAACAATTAAGTCCAAATAAATTGCAAATTACATAATCTTAAATTTTGGGATGTTACAATATATATATATATATATATATAATATATATATATATATATATATATATATATATATATATATATATATATATATGAGTTTTGTGTATGCTTGTGGTTGAAATCGAGTTTGGGGGTATTAAGATCCCTTGGTTCCGCTATTAGCACAAAGCAGAGAGAACATGCACGTCCGCGGTCGCAGTCGTGACCCCCTAAGCGCGGCCGCGATAAGTGTGGCGTCGGCGGCCTAGGTCAAGCAGCGATTGAGGGCGCGGTCGGGATTGAGCGCGGTCGCGATACCTAGCGCGACCGCGATATTCCCCGAGCGCCGGCAGCGATCTGGTGGCTTGGGGCAGGTTGGTTTTGAGATTTCAAGGTCCATTTGGGGTTATCTATTGGGTCCGGTTTAGTTACAGTGTTTGTGTTTGGGACGGTTTTATATAAATCAGTTGGGTTGATATTAATATTCAGGAATCCGTTATGTGTACAGGGTCGAGCCGACAGCGATCTGAGCCGCGATATGATTTCGTTCAATAGGTGATTCAGTGGATATATGAGTACTCGGGTTCTTTTCAAAACGCGTGTGTATTGTATGAGTTGTTTATTTGTGTTATATTGTGGTGTGTTGAGTATGAGACAGAGATGTGGCGCCTCAGTTTTGATCCTATCTACCTTACTATATGTGCTATGTGTATGAGTTCCCAGAGTACCCGTGATGGGCGATCACGCAGGCTGACTGTCCCTAACCAGTCATGAAGTATGAGATTGTATATATACAGCAGTGTTATTGCCAGGTTGATCCTCTGCCAATTGTGTAGCTAACCACAGCTGTGTGCAGTCTGTTAGCTGGGGAATGGCATCCCCCTTGAGTTAAGATGCACATTGTGTTCCGAGCTTTCACCAGAGACCTTAAGCTATTGTGTTGAGCTATTGTGATTCTCTATATGCTATGTGTATGATATGTGTTTATTATTGCAGAGTCTAACCCTCGTGTACCCATGAGTTTCCCAACTTTCGTTTTCAAGTCTAACGTGTCTCAGGCAGTCAGACAGTGGGGTCACAGCCGTCGCCGCAGAAGTAGGAGCCAGGATTAATCAGAATTTCATATTCGTGTATCTGCTGTATGCTGGTATATCTTTTGAGAAACTGTTGTATCTGATTAGTATGTGTTTAATAGTTGGTAGTCAGACTTTGTACATTAATTCTGCCGTATGTATTTTCTGTATCAGACCCTTGAGCTTCTGTGGATATATGTATTAAAGTTTTAATTAATAGTGATTTGCGTTAACCCCTGACATGTGTACTATGAGATAATTGTGTTATCACCACTTATGATATTATATTGACGTGGCTTTTATGTGGAAATAGAGGGTGTTACATTGATGGTATCAGAGCTTGTGGTTTGAAGTCTGAGTATCATTAGTGGATGCTTAACTTATGCCGTGTTCAGATCCGTGGGAATCTTCCTGAGATTGATTCTAGTGGAATTAACTTACCTAGCTTATTGTATGACGCTGGGTAATCTATTTGTTATTTAATTGTCTTGCTTTGTGCGGGTAGTTATGGCAGATCAAGGCGAAGGTTCAGGTGCAGGTAAACCGGCGGGTGATGAGTTCATCTGCAAGTCAGAATTTCTGGAGATCTTGACTCAGTTCTATAACAGCAGGGTATTGGTCAGGGTATGGGTGCTACGCCGGTGACAGGTGCAGAGTCAGGGGCAGGTGCCTCATCGTCTACTACCCAAAGAGGCGGATCTTTTAAAGACTTTATGACAGGAGCCCCGCCAGAGTTCAGAGGTGGAGGTGAGACAGGTGTAGCCATGGCTTGGGAGCGAGAGATAGAGGCGGCTTTCCGAGTCGCGCATGTGGATCCCCGAGATAGGGTTGGTTATGTGACTTATCTATTGAGAGGAAAGGCTTCTCAGTGGTGGAAGTCCATTGAGTCTTCTATGACTTTGTCCGCGGCCTATGCTATGACCAGGGATCAGTTCCGGACAGTGTTTGAGCTTCAATATATTCCCCATGATGAGCGCCGGGAGATGTAGCACCGTTTTCTCCATTTAAAGCAGGGTAATATGTCTGTTCAGCAGTATGTGGATAATTTTAACGAGTATTCACAGTTTTCAATGCAACACTTTGATACAGAGAGTCGAAAGGCAGATGCTTTTGTCGATTGTCTTCGATCTGACGTCTGTGAGTTCGTGGGATTGCATGACACACTCCTACTTTTGCTAGGGCCTTAGAGATGGCTCGCATGAGAGAGATAGAGAGTGAGACAGAAGCAGAGGGAACAGCCGTCGGCAGATAGACAGAGGACGGGGACGTTAGAGCAGTCCCCTAGCTATTGGCGAGAGCCCCGGGGAAAGAGTTCTAGGTCCCGTAGGGACAGAGATAGAGATAGGGGTAGGGATTAGAGGTCGAGGAGGTCAGGGCAGAGTCAGAGATCTGGGGCAGCTAGCCAGAGTCAGACTTCTCGATTCAGTGCTCTGAGCCAGAGTCAGAGCAGTGTGGGACAGGAGTCCCGACCATCAGGGAGTCATTCTGATAGTTCGTATGGGGAGAGAGACTGCCAGAGGTGTCTTCACCGTCATTCCAGGTCGTGTATGCCTTAGCAGCCGCGATGTTTCCGTTGTGGTCAGTATGGGCATACTTCAGTTACCTGTACTTCGAGGGACTCTTTATGCTTCCGTTGTGGGAAGCCATGTCATATTTCAAGAGATTGTCCAGAGTTAGGAGCAACGGTGCAGGGGTTCGAGCACCAGTGAGACAAGAGCCGAGCCAGCGTCATCGATTCGTCGCGAGAAATTTCCCAGAGGTCGCGGTAGAGTGTTCCAGGCGACTGCAGAGGAGGCCTGAGAGTCTACAGATGTGGGTTCTGGTACGTACATCCTGAATGGGCTTAATGCCCGTATTTTGTTTGATTCTGGAGAGGATCGCTCGTATGTGTCTGTTGTGTTTTGTGCGTACTTTTTTGTTCCTTCTATTGCTTTATTTGTTTCGTTGGTTGTTGAGAGAGTTGACGGGAGTACGACGTTAGTGAGCCGGGTATACAGATATTGTGTATTAGAGATTGATGCTCATTAGTTTATGATTGATCTGCTATGGATTGATATTACTAGTTTTGATGTGATAGTGAGTATGGATTGGATGACAGCCAGACATGCCGATATCTTGTGTGCAAAGAAGATGACCCGAATACCCATTTCAGACAGTGAGAGTGTGACTGTGTACAAGGAACGGCACAGAGGTGAGATTGGTATAGTTTCTATGGCTAGAGCTCAAAGATATGTTTCTAAGGTGTGTGAGACCTTCTTGGCTTATGTTGTTGACGCCCTGAAGGAAAAGAAGACCATAGAGGATATACCCGTGATCAGAGATTTCCTGAGGTATTCCAGATGAGTTGCCTGGGTTACCGCCAGATCGACAGGTTGAATTTCGTATCGACCTTATCCCTGGAGTGGTGCCTATAGCTAAGACGCCTTATAGGCTGATGCGAGAGATGATGTCTCAGCTTCAGGAGTTATTTGAGATCGTGGATTCATCTGTCCGAGTTCATCCCCGTTAGGAGCGCCCGTATTGTTTGTTAATAAAAAGGACGGTACTATGCGAATGTGTATTGATTACATAGAGTTGAATAAGGTGACAGTGAGGAACAGATTTCTGCTTCCACACATCGACGACTTGTTTGATCAGCTGCAAGGTTCGAGCTATTTCTCGAAGATTGATTTGCAATCAGGTTATCACCAGTTGAGAGTTAGAGACGAGGATGTCCCGAAGACTGCAGTTTAGACACGATACAGACACTATGAGTTTCTTGTGATGCCCTTCGGATTGACTAACGCACCCGGGGATTTCATGGATTTGATGAACAGGGTGTGTAGATCTATATTGGATCGGTTCATGATCGTGTTTATCGACGACATCTTGATTTATTCGAGGAGTGCCGAGGACCACTAGCAACACTTGCGAGATGTTTTAACTGTGCTGCGAAGGAGAGGCTGTGTGCGAACTTCTTGAAGTGCGAATTCTGGTTGCGTGAGGCCCAGTTTCTGCGGCATGTTGTGAGTGTCGAGGGGATTAAAGTGGATCCAGCTAAGATAGAGGCCGTGATGAGTTGGGAGCCGCACAAGACAATGCCTGAGATTCACAGCTTTTTGGGTCTAGCCGGGTATTACAGGCGTTTCATTTAGGACTTTTTGAGGATTTCCATGTCGTTGACGAGATTGACACGACGGTCCGTACCTTTTGTGTGGTCCGATGAGCAGGAGTATGCGTTTAGAGAGTTAAAGACCCGTCTACGTCAGGCTCCAGTGTTAGCATTGCCAGAGTGTACAGAGGACTTCGAGGTGTACTGTGATGTGTCTAAGTATTGGGCTGGGATGTGTTCAGATGTAACCAGGTAAAGTGATAGCATCTGCGTCACGTCAGCTGATGACCTACGAGGAGAACCTTATCGTGCACGATCTCGAGTTAGACGCCATTGTGTTTGCGTTAAAGATACGGTGGCATTATCTATATGGGTCTCGGTTTGTGGTGTATACAGATCATAAGAGTGTTCAATATCTGTTTAGTCAGAAGGAGCTGAATATGAGACAGTGGCGCAACTTAGAGTTACTGAAAGATTATGACTGTGAGATTCAGTACCACCCGGGTAGACCAAACGTGGTGGCCGATGCGTTGAGCCGCAAGGCGTGCGTACAGACTGTGACTTCTCGAGCTGCGAGACTTGAGATCACATCGACCCTGATAGAGAGTTTAAGATTAGTGTAGTTAGAGGGTCTTCGAGCTGAGAATGTGAAGAGAGAGCGGCTTACTGGGCAGATTGATTCTCTGATCAGAGACGGCAGAGGGTTGTTCATGTTTCATGACCGGGTATGGTTCCGAGTATTGGAATCTTCGCAAGCTGATATTGGACAAGTCGCACCGGTCGAGACTATCTATCCACCCCGAAGCACCAAAATGTACAGAGACCAGCACGAGTTTTATTGGTGGCCTGGGATGAAGAGAGATGTGGGCCGCTATGTTGAAGTGTGTATGACTTGTCTGCGTGTGCAAGCTGAGCATCAGAAGCCTCACGACACCTTCAGCCTTTAGAGATCCTTGAGTGGAAGTGGTATCATATTACGATGGATTTTATCGTTAGACTTCCACGCACAGTTAGAGGAAACGATATGATCTGGGTGAAGAGCGCTCACTTTTTAGCGGTTTGTGGCACTATCACGATGGATCAGTTGGCACGACTGTATATTAACGAGGTGATTTCGAGGCACGGGATTCCGAAGTCGATTACGTCCGATAGATATGCTCGGTTTACTTCGCGGTTCTGGTAGAGCTTTCAGCGTGAACTGGGCATGAGAGTTCAGTTGAGTACAATGTGTCGACCTCGGAAAGACGGACAGACAAAGCGTACCAATCAGACTCTCGAGGATATGTTACGAGCGTGTGCGATAGACTTTAGTGGTAGTTGACAGCTACCACGCCACCATAAAGATGGCTCCGTTTGAGGCATTATATGGGCGTAAATGTCTAACCCCTGTGTGTTGGGGTGAGGTCGGCAAGCGACCTATCAGCGGGCCTGAGTTGATTTAGTAGACGAGCAATAAGGTGGTAGTGATTCGCGAGCACATGAGAGTTGTGCAGAGCCGACAGAAGAGTTATGTCGTTCATCGTCTGACTGACCTTGAGTTCAGAGTTGGGGACCGAGTAATGCTGAATGTATTGCCGTGGAAAGGAGTTATCTGATTCAGACACTGAGGTAAGCTGAGTCCGCCTTACATTGGTCTGTTTGAGATCACAGCCAAAGTCCGAGATCAGGCGTATAGGCTGAGATTGCCTCTAGAGTTGGCCAGCGTGCACGACACGTTCCATGTGACCATCTGCGAAAGTGTCTGGCTAAGGATGATCAGTATGTGCCATTGTCTGAGATCTCCGTGGATGACCAGTTGAGGTATGTTGAGCAGCCCGAAGCCATTACCGATCACAAAGTGAAGAAATCGAGGAATAAAGAGATCGCGTTAGTACTCGTTCAATGGAGACATCATAAGGGTACTAGCGCCACCTCGAAGCCCGAGTCCGAGATGAGGAGCCAATATTCACAACTATTCTAGACTCCGAGTTAGATTCTGGGACGAAATCTTTTTTAGAGGTGAGGATTTGTAAAATCCCGATATTTAACCTGGTATGTGGAATTATTTTAGTGGATATTTAATTTATTATTATTGTGTTGGTCGAATAATATCCCGATTAGTGGATTATACGTGCCAGGATTGAGTTATACGTGGCATCCGAGTATTATTGCGGATTATTAATAATTATGAGATTGTGGAATTAAATGGGTTAATTAATTAATAATATTGAAAATGTGATATCGGGTTCGGGTTATTGGGTCCAGAACCTGCTAAATATGCGAAGCATATATAAAGGGTTTGGTTTGAATGTTGTTTCCTCTTTCCATTTTTGGCAAAAACCAGAAATAAGTGAAGTATGTGCTGTGTGTGTGTGTCTCGGCTGGAGCAACAGAAGCAAAGTCACAGGAATTGAATTGGGTACTGAATGTATACATATATGTATATGTATATATATACCTATATGTGTATATATACCTATATGTGTATATATACATATATGTGTATATATACATATATGTGTATATATACATACATACATATATACATATATGTATACATACATATATACATATATGTATACATACATATATACATATATGTATACATACATATATACATATATGTATACATACATATATACATATATGTATACATACATATATACATATATGTATACATACATATATACATATATGTATACATATGTGTACATATATGTATACATATGTGTACATATATATATACATATGTGTACATATATATATACATATGTATATATATACATATGTATATATATACATATGTATATATATACATATATATATATATATATATATATATATATATATATATATGTATATATATATATATATGAGTTTTGTGTATGCATGTGGTTGAAATCGAGTTTGGGGGTGTTAAAATCCCTTAGTTCCGCTATTAACGCGAAGCAGAAAGAACCTGCACGGTCGCGATGAGTGTGGCGCGGGCGGCCTAGGTCGAGCAGCAATTGAGGGCGCGGTCGGGATTTTGAGCGCGACCGCGATACCTAGCGCGGCTGCGATATTTACAGAGCGCCGGCAGCGATCTGGTGGCTTGGGTCGGGTTGGTTTTGAGCTTTCAAGGTCCTTTTGGGGTTATCTGTTGGGTCCGGTTCAGTTACAGTGTTTGTGTTTGGGACTGTTTTATATATATCAGTTGGGTTGATATTAATATTAAGGGATCCGTTATGTATACATGGTCGAGGCGACAGCGATCTGAGCCACGATAGGATTCCGTTCAGCATGTGCTTCAGTGGATAGGTGAGTACTCGAGTTCTTTTCGAAACGCGGGTTGATTCTACGAGTTGTTTATTTGTGTTATATTGTGGTGTGTTGAGTATGAGACAGAGATGTGGCGCCTCAGTTTTGATCCTATCTACCTTACTATATGTGCTATGTGTATGAGTTCCCAGAGTACCCGCGATGGGCGATCACGCAGGCTGACTGTCCCTAACCAGTCATGGAGTATGAGAGTGTATATATACAACAGTGTTATTGCCAGGTCGATCCTCTGCCTATTGTGTAGCTAACCACAGCTGTGTGCAGTCTGTTAGCTGGGGAATGGCATCCCCCTTGAGTTAAGATGCACATTGTGTTCCGAGCTATTGTGTTGAGCTATTGTGATTCTCTATATGCTTTGTGTATGCTATGTGTTTATTTCTGCAGAGTCCAACCCTCGCGTACTCACGAGCTTCCCAGCTTACGTTTTCGAGTCTAACGTGTCTCAGGCAGTCAGACAGTGGGTCGCAGCCGCCGCCGCAGAATTAGGAGCCAGAATTAATCAGAGTTTCATATCCTTGTATTTGTTGTATGCTGATATTATCTTTTGAGAAACCGTTGTATCTGATTAGCATGTGTTTAATAGTTGGTAGTCAGACTTTGTACGTTAATTCCACTGTATATGTTATCTGTATCAAACCCTTGAGAGTCTGTGGATTTATGTATCAAAGTTTTAATTAATAGTGATTTACGTTAACCCCTGACATGTGTACTATGAGATAATTGCGTTATCGCCACTTATGATATTACGTCGACGTGACTTTTATGTGTAAATAGAGGGTGTTACACAAACAGATAACCGTTACCATATTGTTTATTTAGAGATCGAATGCAAAAAATTAAAATATACATCATTATTTTCGTACGTTATTTCTCAATTTGACATTTTCTTGAGTTGTGTTAATTGAAAAAGAAGCAGAAGCAATGAACATTGCATCAAAGCAACATACTTATATTGTCTTGCAATGTTTTCTATTTCTACATTCATAAATTTCTTGATACATAGTAAATTTTTTGTAGCAAACAAATTTAAATGATTATTAACGTTTAAAGAAAATTATAATTTCAAAACATTTATTATATATATATATATACATTTACGTAATCTTCTCCACCAATGACATTTTGAGAAATACAGTTTCTACCAATTCAATCAACACAATACAATTAATAAGATCAATCAATGTAATCAAAACTAACCGAATGATTGGATTTAAGATCTTGATGATTACAATACGTTGAAGTGTAAAATCCTTCGTACAGTGCAGCTGCTTCTCAAAAGTTAATGCGTACAAAATCTGACAGATCTCTTTTTCTAGAAAGTCAACATGACTATTTATATACAATTACAAACTATAAGGAAATTACATATTAAGTCCCTAGACTTTAATCTTTCATCAACTAAACATATTCCAACAATCTCCCCCTTTGATGAAAGAAGCAAAGTCTTCATGTTGACAATCCAAGCTTCTGTTCAAATCTTCGAACACTTTTTCTATCTGACAGCCTCCATTCAATCTTAGAGATAAATTCAACCATGAGTTTTCTATCGTTAACTGACAGAGCACCTTTCTTTGTCTTCCTCTTCTGATCTGCTGCCAGTTTGCCTTTCAGACCAGTCAACACTTTAATCAATGTTCCGTCAGAAAACTTATTCAGTTCAACACTTCTCATGGCTCTCAATCTTTTATTTCTATCTTTGTACATGACAGCTGGATGTTTCACCATTATAACTTGAAATTCTTTAAGCTCACCAGCAAATTTAATATCTCTGTGAGGCGCAGTCATGTTTATCTTCCTCATCCCTCTCTCAACTCCAATCTGTAAATCTTGCACTGACATTAATACCAGTTTGGTATGCATAAAATGAAACAATGTCTTCAGCGCAAATCTACAATGTTCGTTCCTTTTATTCCTGCACAGTTCGTCAAAAAGATCTTCAATATCGACCAAGTGCATGTTGAACATGTCGGCTTCAGTGAATACATACGTGTTTCCATCGGACCTGGTAACAGTAAACTTCGGATAAAAAATCTTAACAAATCTTTCCTTTTCAATCATCACCAGATCTACTATCCTGAATTCACTCTTCACCTTCTCAACCTCTTGAGTCTTATTTCTTAAGAAACTGGCATAGTTGACCAGATTGGGCATGTTCGGCTCTAAAACTCGGAATAACTTGAGAAATGAACAGGGAGCTTGTTTCTTGCAAAAAATCCTTTTCTCCAAAATATCTTCAATTTAAGGCATCTTATTCCTTTTTCTGATGAATTCAGCAGATCTATTCTCTGGAAGCTCTAGCTTTTTCACCTTCTTCTTGCTTATCTCATCTTTATTCAGCAAAGTCAACATATCTTGAATTTCTCTCTGCACCACTTGTTGAGCTTCAAATCTGAGTCTATGTTGTTTCTTAGACTCATCGGCAAGCACATACTCGTTGAAGAATCTATCCATTACCTCAACCTCATTCAGTATGACCTTTTCTTGTGCAACACTGCTCTCAACTGGAAACTCTTCAAATTCCTCTTTAACTTGAATAACCACCTCAGGCTTTTCAACCGTTGGTGTCAAATCAGTATCCTTCAAAATCTCTTCAACTAACCCTTCCTCCTCCTCAATTCTTTCAGCTCTGAAATCAACATCAGTTAAGGCAATTATATCATCATCTTCTGATACTTCAATGTACTCCTCCCTCTCTTCTCCTATACCTTGAATACTTAAATCTTGATTTTTCTCTTGATTGTCTTCATCTGAATCAATATATTCGACAAAGTGATAGATATCAGACTGAATGTTCAAAGGAACTGGAACATCTTCATGAAGAATCAATCCCAGCTCTCTTTGTTCACCAGCTGAATCTTTTGAGCCTCCAGCCTCTTTCTCTTGAACTTCCGGTTCCTTTTCTGGATACGTAATCATTAATAACCCAGGCGTTGGTTCATCAAGCTTTCTCCTCTTCTCCCCCTCATGAGGAGCATCATCGGAGTCCTCATCATGCTCATCATGTTTCCTTTTGGATGAGGAAGCTTGAGCCTTACACGTCTCTTCTACTGCAGCTACTCTTTCAGACAAATTTCCTAAAGCCGTTACCACTGTATTCTCTAAACTGATCATGCGTTCTCTCATCTCGTCAAATTGATCAAAAACAAAATCTTTTAACTCTTCCTTCAACTCCTCTATTGCTTGTTTTGATTCATCTCTTTTAACCGACTCCTCCGCAACATCCTTTCCCTTCAAAAACTTCTGAATGTTAGACATTTGAGCCATGACCTCAGCCAGTTGATTAGATACATGCGTGTTGACTCCAGAAACAACTGCATTCAAGGCTGTTGACAGAGTTGATTCGGTCACAAACGGGGATAAACTCACTACTGGGTCACGAAGACTTCCAGTTGACACAACAGTTGAACTGGTAAACAGAACTTCTGTGTGGCCAGTGCTCAGAGTTGGTATTTGCGTTTCTCTGACTGGACTTCCACCCTCTTCAAGTGACGGAGCAACAAATGCTTCCATTACTAAGGGTGTTCCGGTGGGAACACGAAGTTCGGCCACACTAACTTCAACGAATGAAGTCGACTCAAGTGTCCTAATGTGTATAGGATCTAGACTTAGTGAATCAAATGAAGTCGTACACACGGGCAACTGTGTACTGGTTTCAATATCCATCAAGTCCAATTGACTTTCGGATAGATTGTGTGTTTCATCCCGGTGAGCAAATGAAACAATCTCCTGTTGAGAGGAGATTGAGTGGATAGGAGGGTGTGCAGTCGTCAGTGGGATACTGACTTGTTCAATGCTAACTCTCATAGGAGAGCTAACAGTGGATGTGGTTAATTCCCGGCTTTCTGGGCTTAAGGGCACCCTCACACTCTCTACAGCGATGTGCTCAACCTCAATCATTCCCCCTCCTTCATGATGATCTCCACCATCATCACCATCATCATCATCATCACCCTCTCCCTCTTCTTCTTGAATATCAGATAGAGTTCTCTCAGAATCAGATTTCTCTTGTTCTTCCTCACCACCCCTCACACTTCCTTCACCCTCACTCTCAGAACGGCTAACCTGAACTTCAGCCCCTTGCTGAGGTTCCGCTATCCTTAAAGCTCCTGGGCTAAGAGAACCCGGTTCTTGGGTCTCTATGGGAGCATGATCTATTCTATATAACCTCACATTTTCACTCTCAGGATCTGCATACTTCAGTAAATATTCAGGAATCGGCATGATATTTGCATTAGGAGAGTCCGACACTTCATGTAGACTCATCATAACATAGTCTGGGCATCGTTGAGAGTTGGCTCGCTTTGGAATATTTTCATTTGCCCTTAAGATCCCTCGAATAAGGATCTGTATAAATCTTTGAAGTGGCACAAATTTCCTTGCTCGATTTGTTGTTTTTGCAAGCACAACCTCCTTTAGATCCTCCCATATGCACTGAGCAAAGTCATAATGTTTATTGAATGCTATCCCATGAAAGATTCTCAAGCAGTGAATGCTGCATCTGTCAATCCCTGTATGCTTAGATGTCATACACCTATTGATGATCCCAAATAACGTATACCATTCGCCATTCAATCCATTTCTGTGAAACTTTGAGCTCTTCGGAAGTGGTTTTGAGTAGCCTAGGCAGATTAAATCATGAACCAGCTCTTCCTCAGAAACAAAGTCTTCAAAATCTGCCAACTCAGGGAAATTCACAGTATCTATACGTCTTGGAAGAAACAAGTTATGACGCAGTCTTGCTAGGGTGATTTTCGTTTTGAACTGGTCAATTGTTACTTTGAAGTGGTGATTTCCGTCCGCGGGAACAAATTTGACAGTGTGCCAAAATTGTTGTAAGTACACTTGAGGAATAAATGGTTTGTATTGTAATAGATAACCTAGTGGATGACCTTTCAATATGTCCACTATGATAGGATGGCTTACTTTGATGACTTTGGTATCAAGACGATGATTATTGTCACGAAACGGAAGGCAATGTTTTGGTTTTACAAGTTGGTTATCAGGAATAATATGGGTTTGTGAGGAACGGGCTACAGAAGTTGATCGGACTGGGGTAGAGACGAGAGTATGGTTTGATGATGATTGAGCATCAGAGGAATTAGAATTTTGGGATTGTACAGGAGATGCCATTTGAATACCTGTAAAAATAAAATTCATGTTAGATTTACCAAGTACACAAAGTACAACCTTCAAAATGTAGAAAAACTTGTAACATTTTATCAGAAATTGCAATAACTTGTGATTTTCTGTTTAAAGCATCGGGATTCCTGACAATAATTGAAAAATTATTGAGAGAATTCCAAAGTCAATCGTTTAGAGACCAATGTTAGAAAAACACAAATTTGTAACAATTTCTTAAAAAATGTGACATTTTTTCTGAAAACTTTAAAATTCTATACTTAGAAAAAAAATTTCTGATGAATCTCGAATGAACCTATACAATTCTCGAATGACACTGTAATAATCTCGGGTGACACATGATACAACTCGAATAAGACTACACCCAACTCGAATGATGAGACTAGAAAACTCGACTAAGTCTACATACAACTCGAATGATATGTACATGAAACTCGACCAAGTCTATATACAACTCGAATGATGAGACTACAAACTCGAATAATACACTATAAAACTCGAATGAAGAGTCTAGGAAACTCGAATAATACTCTGAAAAACTCGAATGAAGTTTGATTCAACTCGAATGAGTCTTGAAGTTTCTCGAATGAAGAAACATGAAACTCGATTAAGTCACAACAAAACTCGAATGTTATATACATGAAACTCGAATGTAACATGTATTAAACTCGAATAGAAAATGAAATTCAACACCTAACTCGAATGACTAAGTCATTTTCTCGATTAACACAGAGTCTCAACTCGATTATGCTTGAAACACATGTTCTGAAAAATTTTCTAAGTATTACATCCACATATTTCTCGAATGAGTCATGATGCAACTCGAATTATGCTTAGATAAAACTCGAATGACAATGCATCACAACTCGAATGACACTGTCACTCAACTCGAATGACTCTTTAAAAACTCGAATGTAACTGTTGATCAACTCGAGTAACACTTTCAAGAAACACGAATGAAGCTGTTGATCAACTCGAATGATACGTCAAAGAAACTCGAATGAAGCTGTATTCGAGAAATGTCTTTTCATGTTTTTCGACAAGTCTAAAACACACTGAATTTGAGGAATTTAATTTCAAGAAGCATTTTCAGTGTTTTAACACTTGAACCCCCTTCGAAAATGAATTTTAAACACATTTGTTTTACTGAACTTTGAACAAAAACAACTTTAAAGTTGTTAAAAATTCAAATTTCAGAAAAATCAAAAATGCGAAACTGTTCGATTGAAAAATTGATGATTGTGTGTGTGTGAATTGAAAATGACTTATGAAACTTCAGATTCATAGTCATATTGTCATTGTGGACAACAACACACACTTAATTTCAGTTTCAAGAATCATTCAGATGATTCACCATTAACGGCCAAGAACTCAAAATAAAAAGACGAACACATATTCACATTTGAACAAATACTCTGAAAATATGCACAAACAAACTGAAAAAAAATAAAGAAAAACAAACTTTTACTCACAATTTTGATGAAAGAAAACCGTCGGTTGGTGGGTTTTTGAGGTTTCTTCAAAGTTAAGAAAGCTTGTTGGAGAAGATGAAGTTGATTTTCCGAAAAAAAATGATTTGAATTTGAAAATTCAAATTTATAGTCAAATTGAGCCGGCCCATTTGAATTTTTTAATGTTAAACAACCCGGCCCATGTTTAAATTTTCTCAATATTAACATTCGGCCCATCTTCTATTTTAAACCACATTAGCCCACATACCTATTTTTCAAAAAAAATTGTGACTAAACAAAAATTTGAAAAAAAAAAAATTTTAAAAAAAATCCATCAGCTCAAAAAAAAATTTGAAATGAACTTAAAAAAAATATACTTGAGAGAAAAAAAAAATTTCACATACACATCATAAAAAAAATGAAAAACACACACAACAAAAAAAAAATTTAAAATTATTAACAAAATGCGTTTGCTCCCCCTTGAATTTTTGAAAGTTGCTCCCCCTCAACTTATGATTTCAGTTTGCAGCTCTGCTCCCCCTACAAAATAACAGATAATTTTTATCAGATTTATGCAAAATCAGATAAAATGTTTTTCTGCTCCCCCTGCACATGACATTCCAGATCTCGTTAAATTCTCAAGTATGTAAACCTTTTATGAATCCTGAATTTAACATCAGATAAAAATCACTTAAAAAATGAAAATTTTAAAATTAAAATTTTGAAACTACTGAATTATTAAATCTTAACGATTCAACATACCCAATTTGTATACCAAAAAATTAAATCGTTTTTCATCTAACGCTTTGGTAAACAAATCAGCTAGTTGATATTCAGTAGGTACAAAATATAATTCTATATTTCCATTTTCTACATGATCTTTAATGAAATGATACCGAATGTCGATGTGTTTTGTTTTAGAATGTTGCACCGGGTTTGATGCAATAGCGATTGCACTCTGAGAATCACAGTATATTGGAATCTTCTTTGGTGTAAACCCGTAGTCACGTAGTTGGCTTTTCATCCACAACACTTGTGAACAGCAAGAAGATACAGCCACGTATTCTGATTCAGCTGTTGACAATGAAACACAGTGTTGTTTCTTGGATGACCAACATACGGGTTTGTCACCTAAGAATTGTACTGCTCCTGACGTACTTTTTCTGTCCATCTTATCACCTGCGTGATCAGCGTCAGAAAAAGCAGTCAGATGAAATGAAGACTCCCTAGGGTACCACAAACCAAGATTTGGTGTACCTTTGAGATATCTTAAAATTCGTTTTGCAGCAGTTAAGTGTGATTCTTTTGGATTTGCCTGATATCTAGCACAAACACATGTAGCAAACATAATATCTGGTCTACTGGCTGTTAAATACATTAATGACCCAATTATACCTCGATAATGGGTTACATCTACAGGTTTCCCTGAGATGTCCGCATCGAGTTTTGATTTTGAATCCGGAGCCATGGGAGTTTTCATAGGAGTACTATTGACCATGTTAAATTTCTTTAACATGTCTTGGATATATTTTGACTGATTGATAAAAATACCATCAGTCAATTGTTTTACTTGTAAACCTAAGAAAAAATTATTTCCCCCATCATGCTCATTTCAAATTTCTGGGACATTAAAAACGCGAATTTCTTACAAAATTCAGGATTTGTAGACCCAAATATTATATCATCTACATATATCTGTATTACTATAATATCTGGCCCCTGACGTTTTATAAACAGAGTTGTGTCAACTGCACCTTTTGTAAATCCACATTTCAACAGATATGTTGAAAGTGCATCATACCAAGCACGAGGTGCTTGTTTAAGGCCATACAGTGACTTATCCAAAATATATACATGATCAGGTTTCGAAGGATCAGTAAACCCTTCGGGCTGATATGTATATACTTCATCTGTTAGCTCCCCGTTTAAAAACGCAGTTTTGACATCCATTTGATATACTGTAAAATTTTTATGTGCGGCAAAAGCTAAAAACATCCTTATAGCTTCAATGCGTGCAACTGGTGCGAATGTTTCATCATAATCAATTCCCTCTTGTTGACTGTATCCTTTGGCCACGAGACGAGCTTTATTTCGAATAATGACGCCGTGTTCATCTTTCTTGTTCTTGAAGATCCACTTCGTGCCAATTATAGATTTGTCCTTTGGTCGCTCAACAAGTCGCCAGACCTTTAACCGTTCGAACTGGTTGAGTTCCTCTTGCATCGCCACAATCCAATCAGCATCCAGAAGGGCTTCTTTTACATTTTTAGGTTCAATCTTACTTAAAAAATTTGAAAATAAGCATTCATTTAATGTAGCCCTTCTGGTTTGGACTGATGACGATGGATCACCAATGATATTCTCTATTGGGTGATTTCTTGTCCACTTAACTGTATGTGGAAACGGTTCTATTGGGTCTTGGTTGGGATTGGAATCTACATATGGTTCGGGAGTGGTTGCAGATGTTGTAGGTGGAACATCGGAGGTAGGAGCTTCTGACTGTTCTGAAGTAATAGAGTTTCAGAAATATGTGGAGGTTCAATTGGTTGTACAGTCTCAGTAGTTGACTGCACCTTTGCTGTTGAAGCTTCTCCAGTTTCTTCTGAACTTTGTTGTTGAGATAGATCTGAAACTACGACTGGATCTTCAGTGATCCTGTCAGGCACCAAATTTTGAACATTAGATTTGGGAGTTTCAAAATAATCATCATAAAAGTTCTCAAACAACTTATTTAATTCATTTTGTTCAGCATTTTGTTTATTGGACTCCAAAGAAGTCTGCATGTTAGGTCCGGGTTCTGAACTGGTGTGTTCAGAAGCCATTGTCATTCCTTCGTCAAATTTAACATTTACGCTCTCGTTGACTATCTTGGTTCTCTTGTTGTATATTCGGAAAGCAACCGATTCCTTTGAATACCCGATGAAGATTCCTTCATCCGCCTTTTGATTAAACTTTCCCAGATTGTCTTTATCATTCAATATAAAGCATCTGCAACCAAAGACATGGAAAAATTTAACATTAGGTATTCTTTTATTGATCAGCTCATACGGAGTCTTTCCGAATCTTTTATTTATTATTGAACGGTTTTGTGTGAAACATGCTGTTGCAACCGCTTCTGCCCACAAGAACAATGGTAAATTGGAGTAGGCCAACATCGTCCTAGCTGCTTCCACTAGTGTCCGATTTCTTCTTTCAACGACACCGTTTTGTTGTGGAGTCCGAGCAGCTGAGAATTGATGTGTAATTCCAACTGAATTTAAGAACGAGTCCAATGATTTGTTCTTGAACTCTGTTCCATTGTCTGAGCGAATTGTCTGGATGGTGAGTTGCAACTTTACTTGTATTTTTCGGATGAAGTCGATGATAGATTCGGTGGCATCTGATTTGGATTTCAGGAAAAACACCCATGTGTATCGTGAGTAGTCATCAACTATCACCAATACATATCTTTTCTTATTTATACTTTGTACTCTCATCGGTCCACACAAATCCATATGCAGTAACTCTAATGCTCTTGTGGATGAGTGTGCTGTTTTGGATTTGTGTGTGGCTTTTGTCATCTTTCCTTTTTCACATGCCGCGCATAGTTTCTCTTTTTGAAATTTAAGCGCCGGCAGCCCTTTAACTAACCCTCCTTTTGCTAGGTTGGTCAGTTCATTGAAATTTAGATGTGAAAGGCGACGATGCCACAGCCATGCCGTTTTAGATGTTGCTTTTGACAATAAGCAGACATCTTTCTTCAGATTGATCGAGGCTAAATCAATGGAGTATAGATTTGTTTTCCTGGTTCCTGCTAGAATTTCTTTTCCTTGTGCTGATCTGATGCTGCACCGATTGGCTTTGAAGTTGACTTCTAACCCCTTATCACACAGTTGTCCAATACTGAATAGGTTATGACCAAGACCGTCAACATAAAAGACCTTTTGGATTGTGATTTTGTCATATTTCAGACTTCCATATCCCTTGATCGGACAAAACTGATCGTTTCCAAATCTTACCGTCCCACAGAACTTTTCTACAAAGTCCGTGAGTGTGTCTCGTTGTCCGGTCATGTGTTTGGAGCATCCCGAATCAAGGTACCAGACATAGTTTACCTATAAAACGTAATAGCACATGAGGTACCCACTTGTAGTTGGGTACTTTAGTTTTAGGTAAAACATGCATAGTATCATTTGTTTTTCTAACTGATATGGCTTTGGGCTTATCGTTTGACTTTATTTTAGGTACCCATTTTTGAATTGTTCTTTTGGGTATCCACTTTTGTACAATTCTCGGTGGAATTGTTTTTGAAATTTTTATTTGTGGATCCTTTTGCTGTTCATACAATGAGTCCTTTTTCTTTGATTGCCATACAAGCTTATTATGTTTCACAGTTTCAGACTTACAAACATAAGAATTCAACGCAATTAATTTCGATCTTGAAAACTTAATACAAGAATTTTTAAGACTTTTATCATTATTACAGACAGAATGTTCGATTTTGCTGTTTCTATCTGTAACAATTTTTTCTTTCACGCGCCATTCTTGTTTTATAATCTTGTTTTTCTCTTCTCTTTGCTTCTTTCGCCACACTTGTTTTCTCGATCCGTTCACAACATTATCTGACATAAAAGAAGTTTGAGAATTAGAAGATTTAGATACTTGTATTTTCTGTAATCTTTTCATACCTGTTGAAGATTTGACTGTACGTGCCAAAGAGTTCGTTGATGAGGATGATTCACCTTTTTCAAAACTAGGAGACTTAACAAACGGTTTTGTTTTCTCCTTCTTTTGTTGCACTGATGGTGAATATTTAGATGGTTTTAAAGAGTCTGTATTCTTTCTTTGCAGAATTTTAACAGATTCTTTATTACCAGTTGATAGTTTGTTAGTCAAAGGTTTGATAAATTCACCAATTTTACCAAATCTTTGATCTAATGAATTAACATCAGAGTGCATGAACAGATCAAATTCTTTTTCTGAATTTATAGAATCCAGAGAAATAGATGAATGTGGATCAGACACATTTATGTTTTTAGACTTCTCTTGCAACTTTTGTTCTATTTTTAGTAATTCAGACTTGAGTGTTCCATTCTCTGTCTCAAAACTTTTAATTTTCAATTCTAAATCAGAATTTATCTGTTCTAAAATTGAATTTGGTAAATATAGTTTTTGAGACTGAGTTGGTAATTCAGACAAATCCTTTGCAGAATAAGTTTGAATGTACTCTTCTTTAGTATCAACAATGTTGCTGTTTTCATTTATCTTGGTATAGTCAACATAATTTTGCATTTTGTCTGATCTTGACCTTTTGGTTTCTTCACTGGATTCTACTTCTTCAGATGCTTTTAAGAATGTCATTTTTAATCCTAAATTCATATATCTGACATCATATAATGTTGGTGAATTTGTTATAGCTTTTGTCAGATACTTAGGATTTTCCCAACCAATACCAGATTTAGAGTTATAAAACTCTGTATCTTTTGGTTGATTTAAATATATTGTTTGATCTGTTTGCCCTCTTTTAATAAATTCATCCTCCATCTTTTTTTATTTTCTCATAAAGTTTAGTTCTTTCTTCAAATATGGCATGATATTTTACAGAAAAATTTGAGGCTTCTAATTCAGCTACTCGCAGACTTTCTTGTAAATCAGATATTTTGTGATTCAGATTGGATATATTGCTTTGAAGTTCTTTTTCCTTATCCTGTAAGTCTGAGACAGCTCGTAAAGCTAAGGCTTTATCTTTGGAAAAATCTAGGACTAAATTGTGTTCAGTTAGAAGTTTGTTTTCCAAAGAATGAACCTTTTTCTTTTCTGCTTTTAAGGATTTTTCAAACTTTTTAAGCATGAAAGCCA